>JAPYYX010000121.1:0-121092 GCA_030522605.1 Cremastinae sp. B BG-2022a
AGAAGCCTCTTTCAATAGATACTAAAATAGAACAAATTATGGAGAAAATCGGAGATGCAAAAGCTAGATGGTGTCTGAAACGGGGTGGAATGCCTCATAAATAATCATAAAAAATCCGACATATTTGAAAAACACATGTCTTTACAAGTTCTGAATAATATTTTAATAAACACGAAGAATATGAAAAGTAATTTTGGAGAAAACTAGGAATCCTCAATATATACACTATTTTCCTCTGATTAGCAATTAATGAAAATTCAGAGGATGTATTTACGTGTTGAATGTACAAAAAAATCTTGCAACGCATGATGAATTTCCACTCATACTTTTTTCACTTTTTTACGAATGATAAAAAAACGAACATTATTTCACCAACGCCCTGTCACGATAATAAAAAAAGAAAACTATCGGAACAAATGATAAACATTTTAAATACACATGTATATACGATTTTTAAAAAAAATTATTGACTAAAATCGCGAAAAGTTTTTGCACGAACGCTGGGATCAATGGAAAAAATGATGTTGAAAGTAAAAATGATTAAATGACGTATACGTCATTCTTCTGTATCACGATTGATAACATATCAGCCGCACCCTCGCTTCCACATCGTTTTTTCTCTCTCTTCCTCTCTCGCCTGTATAAATTATTTATACGTTAGGTATCCTTTTTTTTATCGTCTTTCGTTATTTTTCATTTTCTTTTAAATAACACGAACTGCGGGTGGCAGTGAACAGTGCACGTGGATATTGCAACAGCAGCAGCGGCACAGCTGCGCGGCGTCGGCGGAGCAAGTTACACATCACGTTTTTATATGCATATACGAACACGGCAGCGTCTACCACAGCTAGTCATTTTTGTTTTTCTTATTTTTCCCCTCGTTCTTTTACTATTCTTTAACATCTCATTTTTACCCTCATTTAAATTTTTTTCTTTATTCGAAAAAAATCGCATTTTTTTTCATCGAAATCAACGATCTTTCTCAGCCGTAGACGAAAACCGCGGATCGTTAACGCATATTTTTCTCTTCCTCCATTTTACTCGAAATCTTAAACATAATCCCACGCTCCATCTTTTATCTATCGTGTCGCCGTAGTGTCAACGTGTCTTGTTTTTCGCACTGTTGCAAACTTGTGTACCATGTTTGTGTGTGTTTTTTAACGCTTTCCTTTTTTCATTTGTATTTTTTGTTTATATGTATATATATATCGTTATTATTATAATTATAATTATGCATAGTACGTACGTCCGTATATATACACATGTGAGTTTCACAAAAATATATAAAAGAGAGAGTGTCCTATTTATACGCATATGTATAATATTTATAATTATCCGGTATGTACGTATGTATGTGTGACAAATATGTATATGCACCGTACACTCTTCATTCTTTTTCCTTCAAAAATGTCCTCGGTGGTTCCCCTTTGCTTATTCACTCCTTAGTTATCGACATACACCATTCGAAATACTCAAATTTGTGTGGAAAAGGGCTTTTTTAAACCTTTTATTATTTATAGTCTCTGTACAAAGTGCTTAGTATTCAGTGTTCGTTTTTTTCTCTTCTCTTATTCTTAGAATTTTTATATTTTTCGTCACATCTTTTCTTCCTTCATATTTGCTTCTTTAACAAGACACGCAAGGTAAGACTACATTGGCATAGTGCCGCACTCGTGGATTCTCGCAACACTGTACGAAATGTTGTCCCTCCGTATCCTCTTTTATTATTTCGAACCCCTTTCTCTCGCTCGAAACACGCCGAATGTTTGTCTAGTGCGGTAAACAGAACGCTTCTAATCATTTTGTTTTACTCGTATTCGCTTTTAAATATTTAATATCAGTTCTACACAATGTCGTTGCGAAAAATTCACACTGTCATTCGATATGTTCGAGTATTAGACACATAAAAAAATTGGTTTTTTTTTTCGTCTAGAGACCACATTCGGCCATAATTATTTCTCGATTCGAATTAACAAACACATGGCGTTTCGTTTTCACATATTTTTCTCCTTTTTTCATTTTGAAACACTTAAAAAGGCTTGTAAAACGTAAAAACGTGGCTCTTCATTGTCGATCCTCTAAAAGCGTTTCAAACTGTGTCTGTGACTCCCGTAAATGACGTTGTGGGGTTCCGAGATGATAAAACGTTTCCTCGGTGTACATTCATAACGTAGAATATACTTTTTATGGGCTGGGGCATTTGGGGCTTCGGAATGTCTTGTGTAGCAACCCTTGGACCAGAATCCATCGTGCCACATCCAAACATCCTCTTCCATCCTCCTCTATTCGATTCTTGGCTCCATCGCGTTCTCATTACTATTTTTTTATTTATCTTCTCTCCGAGCACCCGGAACCTCGAAATTTTATCTCCTGTGTGTTTCCCTAATAGACTTTTCCTCTTCGAATAAATTTTCCCGGAGAGGACGTGGCCTCCATTTTTTGTTCTCTACACTTACCCTCCTCTTTTTCGATTCTCTTAAACTTTGTCGCATAATAAAACGGCTCCACTTTGATCTGTGATGACGCTTGGAACGGGATGACGTTCATAATTTGTGATGGATAATTGACAGGGCAGCAAATAACGAATTTTTTATTCGTTCGCCATTATGGTAAGAGGACAGGACGACTCGTTTCTCGTATCGCGAAGAAAAAGCTCGCACTGTTAAGCTTGGTGGGAATGCGTTTGTCCTTCGTTCGTTATGTTTTTTTTTTAGTTGATGCCGGTACAATGATTTCAGTCACTCGAGGAGGATGAAAAGGTATTTCAAGGTTTTCTCAGATGAATTGGGTGGCACGATAGTCTCCTACGCTCGGTCTAGATGTAGGAATACGGTCCATCGGTCAGGGCGCTACACAGCAACAGTCAGGAAGCGTCATCCTTCCCACGCGCCCCACGGCTTGGTCGATATTCAAGGCCCGGATCAAACTGCATCAATACGAACACCTGTCCAAACATATGCGGAATCACCATGGGTTTCATTAAAAATGAAAGCAAATTCTACAAGTACTGCAATTTCTTGTGAAACAATAGCCAATTTGTATTTTTACAAACATTATGTACAGTTGATTAAAACAGTAGAGAGAGGAAAAACATGTCTTGATCATAGCGAGAATATATTTTTAACGCACCTGATCAGTAGGTAAAAGTGTGAAATCATCCGGGGGATTGGTGATGACATAACGCTTTGACGAAGCGTCACAGGAGGAGCTCGTGTCGCGGAACCTAAGAGAGACGTTGAAAAAAAGAAAATGCAACTTTGTCATTTCAGAACCCAACGTATACTTGTGCACTCGCACATATAATAATAACACACAGGACAAGACACACACAAGTACCTATACTATATATGTATGTATATCATGTAATGTTGGCATACAAAAAAACAGAAGCTAACTAAACATATATATTAGCTAAACTATAAGTGTATATGTAATAATAATATTGGTTAATCTTGTGATTAATTAATCTGATAAATATGGTTAATATCTCTGTTTGCCAATAGTATTAGGGCGAGCAACTAAACGCTAAACAAAATGATGACAATACAACAAAATGTTCAAAAATGATATTTTTTGGATGGGAGGGCCAACTTACGAGATCTTCAGATTTTTAGTATACATTTTTGATATCGTGTGTTCATGAGGCAAAAAACGCAAAAATGCAAAAATTGGGCGTTGCAAATTAATAAATGCACGTAGGATACGTAGAAAAAATCATGATAAAAAACAATGCTTCGCTTTCACAATTTTCATCACCGATTATTTTCATCATTGTTTCATTCGAATGTGGCGAGCGACATTGTAACTGAAGAGACATTGAAATGTACGAGATATAATAGACGATCAACAGCAGTGAGTAAACAGCATTAGCGGTGGTCGCCGAGACCGCATCACCGCCGTCGCTGTGCACCCAGGGTAATCCAATAAATACCATCGAGTTAAAGAAAGTCCGGTACCTGTACCTGTACAGACCAATGCACAGCATTCCGTACGACTTTAATGCTGCGACAAAGAGGTCACCGTACTTGCCTCCCTCCCCGTATTGAGCCAATGGCCCATCGTATAAAGATATTTGCCCAACGCGACATCGATCTCTGTTCGCCAAACTGTCCGCGGTACTGTAAACATAGATTATTTTCATATTTTATTCCATAATATTATTTTCAGCCTCGATACGATAATGAGGTCATAATCTACCAATATCCGCATACATAAGAGCAAACCTCACGCCAATTATTCTATACTTGGTCAGACCCTGCCGCAGCTATTCAATACAATTTCTTAGTCATCGCATGTTTTTTTTAAATATATTTTCTCTCCAATTTACAAATTTTACAATCACAATCACGAAACACGGACCGGATAAGATTTGATTCAATAAAAATGGGATTCGTTTTCTCTATTACATAGAGCGATATATATGAACGGGTATTTCAAATGGTTTATATCTCACCTATATCCACCTCTGAGACCGGCTCCTTCCGCTAGAATTAATTCGAGTTCCGGCGTTGCTCCACCGGTGATTAATGACCGTATAAGAGTTAACGCGTTCTGGTTAAAGTATGTCTAAACAAAGATATATTCACATATTATCGATTAGCTGATATTTAAAAAAGCTTACAACTGCGATATGTGAACGCATAAATAGAATAGAGTGATTACCGTAGACATTAGAGAGTCGAGTACGCTGACAGCGAAGGCAGTGCCACAGGCAAACGGTTGTGTTAAATAAAGTTCCGTGTCAGGATCATCGTCATCATCCTGATCCAGAAATTGTACGTTGCTATCGTTCACGAGTTCTGCAATGAAAATAGAAGATCGAACACAGACATTCAAGGACTTTGCTGCTTTCATTATTTTGGTAGATGAAAAAGATTATAACTTTTGTAACAAATATTTATGCATATATTAAAAAAAATAATGGCCTGGCCCATGCCTATAGTCGACTTTCTTTTTGGGTCCATCAAAAATCTATCAAAAAGCACATATTTCCGGATACTGATGCAATCTTTTTCACGAAAAAATTGTGGACACTGAAAAACATTGCTCTTATCTCGAAACTTTTCTTTTTATACCACGTATGATAAGCGATATTCATCTGAAACCACTCATATGCTTCAAAATTGTTCTCGTGCTATAGTACTATAAAAAATTGTGCAATCATATTCGATGCAGCCTTTCTTACTCTTACTTTCTCCTGGACGTAATGGATTTTTGAATGAGACTACAAATATAGAAATATAATAAATGTATTGGCGGAATATTCACCGGTAATCATTGGCACATTAGCGCCATAAACTGAACCACGTCGTTGAAGCACAATCGGGCTACCGACTTGACTCAGAACACCGATCGTGTCGTCGAAGGTCATCGCCTTGATGTTTAGGGATGCGAGAATGGCTTCCTTGTCGGCGAGGGTTGGATCATCATTGCTAGGCACTTTTGCCGACAGGATGCAACACATGTCGCATAGATTTACATTAACAGCACGTAGATCCGCTCGGCTCAAGGGAGAACCCTTTGAACATGAAAAATAATGCGTGGTAAGTTCAAACAGTGGTTTTTTAAAGATTTTTTAGAAAAAAAAATTTTTAGATATAAAAATATGAACTAAAAATATGAAATATTTACCGTACGCAGTAAAGTATAGATTTTGACTTACGTTGAGTACGGATATTTTAGGCAGGTTCTGCAGCATCTTCCACTCTCGTCGTATGTAGTCAACAGACCCAACTATGACTACGTGTTTAAGCTCGTGGTAATGGAAGTTGGAAGCTCGTAATGGCATGACAAGGTTTCTCAGTCCGATGAGAGGCGAGTCGGGATCGGCAAAGAGACAAACAACGACGTGTCCGTTGAGCACCGTCATCGCCGCCTGATTCCGATCGAGTATACAGTCTTCGAGATTTCGGGCAGGACTCCAATGAAACATGCCGGTCGAGTCATACTTCATTTCCGTCTTCTCAAAGTCAAAGTCCTTCGCCTGGTCGTCCGCAATCCCGATTTGAAGTCCTCCGTTGTTATTCACATTAGCACCTCCTGAAGCTCGACTGGTTGGCCTGAGGCAAATTTTAACGACCAGATATTCTCTTATACGTTTTAGAAACAAACACCTCATCGACACAAAAACGTCAAGAACAAAAGAGCTTCACGTAAAGGAGACATTCTAGTCTTTTTTTAAACGTGTACAAAACCGATGTGTTCATGTACAAAAACGTCTTTTCAAATTTGTGATTCAAACATTTCTTTAAAAAAGTGTATTTAAATTCTCATTTTTGCAATTCAAGTACGTGGTATCTAATTTATTTAATTTTTCTTGAACCAAATTAAATTTTTAATCAGTAAATAAAGTGTCTTTATAATACAACATCTTAATGGTACCGAATAATAGTTATCGAATAAAATTGAATATAAATAAAAATGATTTATTTACAAAAATGACTTTAAAAGATTCGACCGGCTAAATCATTTTACGACCGAGACGATTTTTTCTTAAACATCGCAAAGCAACAAAGCACTTGCCAACATAATTCTTAAATATGAAAATTTATATTACATTATATGGATCATGCATATATATATTTTTTAAATCTTGTTATTCAGCATCTTTGAGTACTCTCAAAAATATATGTCCATTAATGAGATACTTTTTCTAACATCTAGAAAAACCGATAACATGCGAGGTATAAGTGCTTGCTAATGGATTTTCAAACCAGCGATTAAATTCGAGTTTTATTAAATCATTAATAGCATAATTTATTTGTGTTTTATTGATTATAAATGCTTTGTAGTCACAATTAAATGCGTGTTCTCAGAAGTTTGCATTTTCCACAAGAAATGTGAATAATGCAAAAATATTCAAGGAGAACGTAATAATGTAAAAAATCAAATGGTACTCGAAACGAAAAGGTTAAGGTTTAAAAAAAAAGTAAAACATATATTTTGTTAAAGGCATAAGCGTACATGAGTTTTTTGACTTCGTAGGCGAGATGGTAGCCAGCGTATGCGGACTCCTCTTGCGATCTGTAATCAGAAGGTGAGCGTACGTTGATATCCGCAAACCGAATATAAAAATGATATTTCTTTATTTCTTGATTAGCATGATTCGATTAGAACTCTTTGATTAGAACACGTGCGTTCCTTATTAACCCGTAAACGGTATACATATTTGCCAAATTTAATTACAATTTCTTCTGCTCTTTTATGTCAATTATTAGATTAATTATTCGCTAATTTGACGATGGTCGGATTAACGTCAATTTCTTCATAACTTGTTACGACAAATTATTTTCCAGAATTATTGCTGCAATTATTATTTCACTGCTCATGCGCGGCTCGAGGCCATTGTGAGAATCGTCGTAATTCAGTAATTACATCTTGACTACAGTCCAACCTCATTGTAAGATCGTGCTTTGTGCAGAACCACCTCGTTATACATTTTTCTCATCTTCACACGATCATGCGCGGTATCATCAATATTTTATGCGTAGCAGGAGATGCGCTAATATTTTATTGGGATCTGGTATAGAGGCAGATGAGTTTGATCAAATTTTAATTACTTTGGTTTTCTATTAAATCTGCACCGTTGCATTGGTTCGACCTTTGTTGAATCCCAATACCAAAAAGTGGAGACAAACGTTCGGTATTGTAAGTAGGTTATGCTCGATCTTACTATCAGGTATATCTTATAATGAGGTCTTTTGCGATGAGGTTTGACCGTATTATTCAAATCACTTCAACTCTTAATGAATGGTCTAATATTTAAAAGGTATAATATTGTTTTCACATGAGTTTTCTTATAATTCATCTGGAGATACATGACTGATTGTTGCTCATATTCGAAAGACTGACTTCGGTTGCAAAGAAAAATAGTCATACGTAAAGTTCAATGACTCGGGAAATTTTTTAATCTCGTTCATATTCAAATTTCTTAAAATTGTTTAATAACGATTTAATAACAACTTGATTAGCACATAGAAAGAAAACAGAAGGTCTCTTCTGTTTTCGACATGTGAAAACAATGAATTAAAAAATAGTTCAACTTGATATTTTACTATGATTTGTTTTCAATTTTAGAAAACCGCACAGGCGCTCACACAGAAACGATACCTCTGATTGTACGGTTGATTAGGACTCGTCAAGCTGTCAGTAGCTGCTCTGTTGACATTCGGCTTAACTTTGTTCACTTGTTTCGTCGAATTCATCGTCGTCATTCCCACAGAGTTGCGATGATTTCTCATGGCTGTAATTTCATTGTGTTTCATATTGAATGATAATAAATTCAAAACGAGTTCCTTTCATAAATAACGAACACTTTGAAAACTTCTTATAACGTAAAAATGACGTTTAGATATAGATACAAATTTTCCGTTGAAAAAGAAGAGTGAGTAAAAATAAACTCTCACCATTAGGATCTTCTCGGTCCCGACTGATCTCACCTAAAATTCAGACGTACAAATTAGATAAAGATCGAGAGTGCTCCTGTGCTTGCAGCCATTCGATCAAAGTGGTTATATCGCGACAATCCCACCGAAAACTTTTCTGTTTATTCTTCTACTGAAATAGCACAGAATCTATTTTAGCGAGCTGTCATGTCTAACAACTTTACTAGACTTTTTACTAAACTAAAATTTTGAGGCCGTTAACGATAATTTCAGATATATTGTATGTACGTCGATTAATATCTGTATAAGAAAAGTACAAATTGTGCATTTCATCTACAATAAACACTTCCTATCTTCACAATCTAAAAATAAAACTCTTCGCGCAGTATTGAATAGTTTGTACATATTTAAAAAAAATATATATTTCTGGCTATCGGAATTTATTTAAAATTTCACCGCGAATTGCGATGTTTCATTGAAATGAATAGCGAACCGATGTCAAGGATGTATGTCAGGTCAAATCTATTTCTAAGTACGTCTTTTTTATTTTTCAAACTGATTCTGACGTCGAAGTTTTAATGGCAATAAATTTTGTTCAATACTTGAACTTTGACTGATAAATGTGTCAAATATTAGACGGTGCATTTTTGACACTGTGCGAGCTACTAAGTTATTAACTAAATCCTACGTAAATTTGAATGAATTTAAAAAAGTTTTGACGACGGACGAGTTCACGATATAACCACTGTAAGAACAATATTGTCGATAGATGAAAAAATTTGTGAAGATTGGCCACAGTACATGTCGATTCCATTTCTATTAAGGACATTTCGTAACATTCATTCTTTCTAATTTAACAAAAATATACCGCCATACAATCCCATGGCCACTTGCTTCCGATTACTTGAAATAAAGCGTATGAGATCCTCAAAGTCAATAAAAATCATCAACGATCGGTCGATCGTTACCCGAAATGACAAATAATTAATCGAATGGCCGCTTCCTCAAAAACTTGAAATTTAAATATCTCTGCTAGTTCAATGTGTTATAAAAAAAGGCTTTCGTTAACAGTACCGAAAAAGCATTGTGGGATGTTGCTCGGACGGGATTCAATTTTAACTTTAAAAATTCGATTAGAATCGTATTCAAACAACGGGATTAATTTTCTTTACGTTTTAGGGATTTACGCACACAACTGCAATGTATTGTTTTACTTCATTAGAAATAGCGAAAATAATAGTGAGTTGACTGAGGTGCAACTGTACCTCTGACGTGAACCATCTTGGGCAGTTCTGGCGGAGTGAATGTGGGAGGAGGATGATGGTCGTCTGTAACAAACCACTACACATGTTAGCTACCCTACCTAAACATCGAATGCCTAATTTCTATAGTCCTTCGAGTCATTATCAAATGATTTTGTAACGGTAATATTATCCACTTTATTTTTTAATATCCATATTATAATTTAATAATTTAATCAACGAGAAAGGAATTTGTTTATCACTCAATTGTTTCTGATAATGACTCCTTTTGAAAGATCCTCACGAATCATCGAGCAAAAATTTCTATCTCGATTACATTCCCATGGATATCAGTTGAAAGTCGCAAGACACAAGCAATGGAGAAATATTGAACACACTTCATCGCAATATTTCTCCTCGTTGCTTCATATCAAGATAAAAGCTTTTAACCGGCTCAATTTTTAAGTTATCAATACCATCCATGCATCATGCAGAGAGTCGATAGGAAGCACTTTCAACGATCGATCGAATCCTGGATTTCAAAACAGGTGACTAGTTTTTTTAAACTCTGCTAATCTTTTTTAATGGATGAATTATACTTTTGATTCGATTTCACGTCATCTAAGCAATGCATAACATTATTAAAAATTGACTTACGATTTGTAAATATTAGGATGAGACAGCGGTATTAGAAGTACAATAAATTCGCTACTTTATAAAATAAAAACTATTTTTCTACTAGTATTTACTGTGCTCATACCAAGTAAGTAGTTTTACCTAGAAGGTAATGTAATGAACATGCGAAAAAGCATAACACTGGCTATCAACGGGACAAACGACGAGAAGAGTGCTAGTTTTTTTTTGTTTTCCTGTATTTTAATTGGACGTAGGTTCGTGTGGCTTGCAACATTCTTACAATTACTGAGGCTGAAAGGGATATTATATTGGGAGGAGAAAAGCGGTTCTTTTGTGCATTCACCAATATATTGCTTACTTCGTTCAATATATTAAAGAAGAAAGAAACGATAATCTTTGGTTGGAATGAACAAGAAATGATACGAGTGAGAAAAACAGGGAGGGAGCCATAGAAAGAGAGAGAGAAAGAGAGAAAAGAGAAACATGGAAGAGGTGAAGAGAAATATAGAAATAGAAAGAGACAGAGAGCACGAAGGAGCAAGGTTGATGGTGAGAAATCACAGGTAGGATCTGACGAATGCACAAACGTGGATTAAAGGATTTTCCCATCGAGCATTTATTTTATATCTTTCGTCGATATAAAACAAGAATGTTCGTTAAGGGTGACGTGAATTCCTTATCAAAAAGCGTTGCTTTTTAAATGAGGATGCCGCGTGTCCTACTCTAATCATTACTCTAGAACTTGTGACAATGATGATAAAAAATACACGTAGATCCGCGTAAATATATAATATGTAGACGCTGGGTGAAACGACTTCGGAGCAAATAAAAACGTGTACTTTCAAAAAATACGATAAAAATGAAAAATTCAATATGACAATGCTCGTTATCCTTTTACATAATATTATATTCGATTATACAAAAGTAACAGAATATCCTCCGATAGACTTACTTGGGTACGAGAAGTCTTCACCTACGTAGAACGATTGAAGGACGGGAGGTTCAGGCAAAGAGGTCATAGACACACAGACGGTTAGTTCAAAGATTTTTTTTCTTTTTAAAGGGTATATTGTCTATGTAGTATATTTTAGGTGTGAATTTGTTTGTGTGTGAGTTTGTGTGGTTCAGTGCCTTGGTTTATTTCATATTTTCCTTTGTACTCATAGAGAACTTTCATCGACGATCCGAATATCCCTTATAATGTCATTATACATGTCATATAAAAACTGTCATGGCTGTTATTTATTTATTTATTTTAATTTATTTTGTAGTTTTTTGTCTGTCCGTATTTAGAGATGAGTGTGAATCGATATTAATGAAGTGCCGTTTTACGTTCTTTCGGGAATTTATACACACATATAAATCGATATAAAAGCAGTCGCGACTGCAGTCGGAAGACCTTTTGCTACTCTCATATACGTATGTATGTATACTTGAATGCGCTTATACACGCGAATTAATTATATCATCAGGACTCTTAAATTAAATTCAAGAACTGGTCGGTTACGGATAAGTCGATGAAAAAAACCAACCTTTACGAAAATATTACAATAAATCATATGAATGCAATATGTGGATCTTTCTACTTGAAGGAGGTACGACCACTGTTTGTAAGCCCAACAAGACGTAATTCCAAAATTACGAAGAACTATACTCGTCATTTTCGTAACATTAAATAGGAGTAATCTCATATCATAAATCAAGTATGTGGTTGAATAATAAATATGTAGATTGTAATTTTGAAAAAATTCGACTTTTTCAATACAATTTCACAAGGTGATTGTGTATGTGATGTAAATGTTTTCATAAGATTTATTCGAGACAGTCGTACTTCCTTAAAAGCATTGCTTCTTTTGACAAGTCCCAATGGTATTTATTTTTCGAAGGAATGCAGTGATACCTACACTTTGATGAAAATAATATCGATGTTACTTCTGCACGGCTTTTCATTTAAATCTGCCATTATTACCATTTGTTAAAAATCGTTACGTATTACGGTAATTAATTTCAAACTTAAGAGTGTTGAATGAAACGAAAAAACAACTATTGTACGTAACACGTTAAAGATAGAACGAAAAATATATAAGACGAATTGATCCTCAACATCAACATTTAAAAAATGACAGAAAAGAAGCGTTGTCGTCCTCTCTTTTACATTGGACCTCAATCTGATTGCCAATTCACCCACATAAATGACCATATTAAACACTCACAAACCTTACATACTGTGTGGAACAAATTAATTAAAAAACTACATTCCAACACGAACACTGATACATAATAGTAGAATAATGTAAACAGAAATAAATCAATAGTTATATATATGAATATATATAAATATTGCGTTAGTTGCACGATTATTATAATCAAATGTAACACCACACAGATAGGACTTCAAACACTAAACAACGTTGTTCTACACGTCGGGAAAACTTGAGAGATTTCTTTTTTTTAAATATTTTCTGGAAATTTTGATAGGCAGATACACCCAATATTGCATGTATTAATTAACAGACATCGTATATACACACAAATGAAACTAGACGACTGAGAAGTTTAGGAATTGGGAAAACTTGTTTAGCCATTTTCGTTGGTTATCTTGATTTTTTGGGTCGTAATTAGCTACCGTTCACTCTTTGAGGAACTAACTGAATTTCCTTCACCATTTAATAAACAGCATCGACCCGAAACTCACTTACGTCAATTTATTATTCAGTGTACGTTGAGGACTGATCAACATGGAAAAACGATGTATGAATGATTTTACCTCAGCATATCGTGCATTTTTTTGTAATTTAGTTTTGAGATTCGATATTACTGTTATTATTGCTAATTAATGCATTTTCATTATTTACTTTCCTTAAATATAAAATAAATTTTCCGAAAATTTGAGACAAATTATTTTTCTAACAAGAATATTAATCTTTATTGCAAAATGCGTTAAAATATATTTGATATCGTAAGGTGAAAACTATTTTACTCGAATACAACTCACAACATTTATTCAAAAGGTATTCGAGGAATTTGTAACATTGATATAATCAATTAGAAAAATATTAAATTTAAACGATTTTTTCGTGATGCACACCCCGCGTTCTTGTGTGTAGGACTGTGTATTTCGCAAAATGAGTGAAAACCGATAAAAGATCGACGTTCGAAAGTGATTTGAAATAAAAATGAAGAAAGTAAAAAGGCATTTTAAAAATCCACATATACGAAAAAAAAAAAATTGTGATGCCATTTCTTAATTATTTGTTTTGTTTTTCTTTTATTCAGTTATCTGTTTGTTTCTACTCTCGGGGGGGGATACGTACTTGCTCTTCCAACCATCTGAACAGCTCGCACGCCCTTCCGGAATGTAGCCACTGCCCGAAGGGAGAAGAATTATATAGCTGTTAGTCTTACAAATTGACATGTTACTTGGTCCTAAAGATTCTCGGATTGAACAATAGGTTTCAGAGGAAAATTGGGGCTAGAAACGTATAGGGTGTACCTCGATCGAAACCGAATCTTATCATTGTTGGTCTGTAAACTATTCAAGCAATCTTGCATTTACCAATATTATCGCTAATTTATCTCAAGTCAAGAAATTTCTTCGTAAAAATATAAAAGTTCATGAAAAAAGAGACCAATTGCTTCGATCCGGATTCACCAAGACTGTAAACACAAATTCGCTTGACGACAGAAAAAATGGACGATAAACGGCTCTTTTTCCTTTCGAATAATGAGACCTCACCGTTTTTTAAGTATAAAAGATCATTTTTCATCAAACAAAAAGTACAGACACACGCATACGTTCATCAGCACTCGATCATACGCGACGATGACCGATTCATTTTTTTTTTCGCAAAAACGAAAAAAAATTCATATGATTTATGTATAAAAAATAGATATTTATTTATGCACATGTAATTTATGAATTTGGGAAAAGTGAAACAACTGAAACTTGGAGCGTGACACGATATGCGACGATGCAAATGGCCTTAACGATGTTCTTTTGATATTTCCATCTCTTTTTGCGAGACATTTTGTTTCTTTTTTTTCGCTTTCTCGAGTATTGCTCGATAGCCGTTCTATTCGAAGATTTGTTTCTCTTACCAGCCTTTCTCAGGTATAATTTCAAGTGTATTTTGTGTGTGCAGCGTGTGTTTGTTAAGTGTCGAGAGGAAAAAATAAATTGAGGAAAAATATAGTGACGGACGCCATGTATCTTTCATCATGTATAACGACGGGGTAAACCCTGGGCATCGGGGACAACGGTTTATTCTTATTATATTTGTAAAAAAATGTGAGAAATAAACAAGTTAACACCGTAAGTCGACTCCACGAATCAATGAAGACAGGGAGGTGACTATTGTTGTTTCACTTCACGATTTACCCCTCCCCCCCTTGCTCCCGAAAACAATGGCAATATTGCTATTTTTCAATTTTACATTAGTTTTGCATATTACCCATTTATAATTGTGTTGAAAATATGTCGGATTAATCCGTTAATAAATATGATATATAGTCTTCTCGTCGATCGTGATAAAATTGTCATCGATTTTATTTTCTGTCCCAGGAAGCCCTAGATCAACGTTCATCAAAATCTTGTTATCAGATATAAACGAGATGGGAAAGATTATTCAACCTCGTGAATCGGATATCAAACGGTGACCTTGGAGGTTAGATAAAAAACAATTAGTATTAATATCCAAACTGTTTAGGACGAAAAAAAACGATAAAGCGCATTGTAATTATTTTTATTATGATAAGTAAATGCGACCAATTCTACTGCGATGCTAACATACCGGATGATTTGCGATATCTCTTTCAGTTTTTTTTATTTATTTTTCCGGCAAGAAAAAAAATTTTCGAACGAATATCGTAATATTGTTCACTTGAGATATTACGAATCATTCGGTCCTGTGTTAATACCAAATGAGTGTTAAACTTATCAGATTTCACGTAAAGCAACACTGAAATTACTTAATCGGATCCACATTATTTACGTAAATATCATATGTATATTTAAATATATGACATGACGATCTTAAAGCGTGTCGTGCCCTTGACTTAACAACCTTTGCTGCTGTTCTTAACGGTAATCAGTGAAAAATTATTACGTACGTTTTTACGACAGCATAAGTGTCGAAACATGTAGCTTACGAATATAAAATAAGAATTTTAGAAGAAAAAAATGAATATTACAGTACAAAGATAACGACCGAAAAACGTGCTTTGGCAATGCAATATAACTGCACAGGCAGTGCGGCTGCAGTTTTTTCTGCTTCTTTTTCAGATTATTAATATTATATTATTATTGTCATATCGATCAGCTAAGCAGATAATATAATTACTTCTGTGAGTACAACATCGAGATTTTAAAACGATTTACCGTACAAACAAACGTTTAGCCAAGTCGGACATTATTTTGATATTCTACAAACGTTTTCGTTATTATTTTTAGACTGCGCTTTTGCAAAAACAGCGATCACTTGATTACGAAAAGACAGTGATTATATTTACTCAAAGTGAAAAAAAAACAAGTATTTTAACAAGCTGACGTATCGAAGAATCATTTGAATAAACAGCAATGAGCCGTAGGCAAAGCTTCAAAGGATGAAAATAGCTTTGATCGACATAGAGCTCTTGTTGAGCAAGAATGAAATTGTACTAAATTTGTACTAAAAAGTGTACTAAATTTATTGAGATTGTCTCGACTGTAACAAAATGTGGAAGTTCCGATATGTTCTTATCTCGAGATCTTGATTTGGGAAATGATTAATGTCTCTTTGTTCGCAGGATGACCGACGGAACGGTTAGACGCAATCCTTGAAATACTTTTCGTGCTCTTACATGTAAATATTTGTTCATCTTTTATAATTGAGGGAAATAAATAAAATATATTTAATGAGCGGACGGAACGAGGCGTACCGTCGAGATAACTTTGGTAGGCAGAATTTCCCTTCACCATTCCAGTCTGCATCATCATCATCCCAACATCTGGAAAAACGTAGCTGTCATTCGCTTTACGCTCTATACTTGCTCGATTACCAACGAAGAGCTTATTCTAGATTTCTTTTTTCGTTTATTTGTATTCCATTTAAATACAAATAGGGTCTTCCTGCTAATAGTTCTGCTCCCTGCTCTTGTACGAATTTTTACGGACAAAAAATTCTCTGTAAAATCTGAAAATATGGAAAAAGTATGGCAAAAATAAAAGCAAAATTAAATAAACGTAAATATAAGTAAAATTAAATAAAAATAAATACACCTTTTCACGAAATCCTCCGATGCGTTATAATCCTGTCTCCTCGCTTGATGAAACGGTTCTTTTAATTGCCCAGGGTTTAAATATATTTTTTACAGATCTCTTTTTTATCTCGTACAAGTGTCGTGTATATTCATTCTCGGAATCCATCTTTGCTTTAATCATTTTCAATCGAAGTTAACGATAAATATTAATATGATTATTTACGGGGAAAAAACATTTTTGAACAATTTAACAGCATTTTTTGATCAAGATATAAACTTTTCCAGTGGAAAAGAATTTCGCTATCTCGAAAATTTATGAGGAATTAATACCAGCTTTAAATATTTATCGCTTGAGATTCGCATATAATTCGATTGAAAAGATCTTCATCGGTAAACTGGCGATTTTTACCATTAGCAGTATCGATTGATTTCCGAGCTCGATAGTGTACTGTGTTTGTGAGATTTTATTACGATTAATTCTGTTGAGTGTAAGGAGTGGGAAATTTTAAAGGAAAAAAAAGAAAGAGAGACAGAGAAGAAGAGAAGAGGATATTACCTCAGCGGTAATGAGCGTCATCATTCACGAGTCAATTTTGCGGCTTTTTAACTTTTTTTGCTTGTTCCTGGAAAAATCCTACTTTCCATGTTTACAGGGTTCATCTTACACATCGTACGTAAGAGTGATGATGTTCTTTCGCCAGAAATCAACCGAAACAAGGCCATGATATCCAAACCATGAAATTGTGGGAAAATTGTTATCGAAACTGAAGAAATAGGGAAACAGAGAGTGAGATAGAGAGAGAAACAGTAGAAATGTTAGAGATATTGCGACAAACGAAAAAATACAAGAAAAAAGTTTTATGAATTTCGAACAATCCTTATGCAGTATACTCTCTCAATTCAGCTGTATACATCTTCAAAAATTTAAATAGGCTTGAGTCATGTTAATTGTTGATTCTTAACTATTTCATAATTCATAAGAAAAAGTAATAATATAACCTTAAGATTGAACAATTGGAGAGATTGAAGACGTAATTTGCAAAGTTTTGAGGGTCTAGACGAGAAAAGTTTGACAACAATTTCTAGTTTAATCGTACGAACTTAACAACTAACGCAAACGTTCGAAAGATGAAGTTGAGGAACAGCACGTTATATTTTTATAGGGTAGAGAGATATAGATGAATAAATATATCACTCGTCGAGAGGTAGTTATAGAAAGAGAAAAAACAGAGAGACAGACAGAGCGAGATAGAGTGAGAGAAAGAGAGAGAGAGAGAAAGACAGAGATAGAGAGAGAAAGAGGGGGTTGGGGGGGGAGTTGAAGAGAGCAAAGGGCTGACTGGATTATAAACAGAGGGCCCAAAAAACCCCGAACTATTCATGCATTGCAAGCCGAACGTTATGGGGTTGGGGGGCACATACTAAGAAGTGCAAGCTCTTCAGGGAGTCAGGTGGGCATGCCCCGACTGACTTTTCATCTTTTCATCTATCGGGCTTTTATCCTTGCATAGGTTTTTCTTTCTTCCTTTCCTTTATACACTTTTTGCTTTTGACTTTCATTATTTTTACATTATCTCGCAAATAAAGCATCAGTTTTTAAAAAATATCATTATTATATTAAAAAAACAGTTGGTTTTTAGTAAAATGTTAACAGAAAACATAATAAGTCAGACTTATGTTCATCATGAATTAATAATTAAATTATTTAAAGAATTATATTTAAAATAGCAGAATAATTTATGTTAACATTTGTACAATAATACATGCGAGCGTACAAAAGAATAATTATCGAGTCTGTCATACGCTCATGTGTAATTAAAAAAAATGTAGATTTGTATGTAATATTTTCCTAGAAGATCCGCGAGATATGAAACGTGGTTTTAAAGAGAATCGATGTTGCGACGAGAATATGAGGAAAAAAGAAGAATGGAGAAGAACCGGCAGTGAAAAATGAGTCGAGTATCGAGCTTGGATGCAAGACTGTCATATCGGATATTTTGCTTGCTCAAAAAGGATTAACAAAAATGCGTTTATGATTATAATAATCATTATCATCACGATTATCATAATAATAATGACCATATTTATGCGTAAGAATGCACAGGACGAAAATTCGATGACTTGGGTTTTTTATTTTTAGACAGCGAGAGACAGAAGGTGTAATCCAAAACAAGACAAGTGAACAGACAAAAATATAGAGCATAAAATAGAGACAGAGCTGGAGTTAAAGAGAAAGAGAAAGAGATAGAGACGAAGATTAATATAACAGCAGATTTGATAAGGCTGAATTAGCGAAACGAAAGAAAAGGGTCGAGATGGTGTATAGAAAACAGGGCTTTCAGGTGAGATAGATAAATATTTGGCAAGGGAACATTTTTAATCTTCAACCGAAAAAATAATCGACGCAAAATCAACGAAAAGTAAAATTATTTGAATAAGAATATCGAAAAAACGTCAGACGACAGAGTATAGATAGAATAATAAGAGTATTGAGGTAACAGTTCTGAGAATGTAAAAAAGCGAGCGAGTTAGAGAGACGTTACCTAAGTCCCGGCCCCAGGAGCGCTGCTGCTGCCCCACTAAATAATATTACAAGTATTCCATCACTGACCATTCCACTCAGTACAATCTCATTGAAACGATTTATTTCAAATTAGTTTTCACTTTTTTTTCGTTTTTATAAAATTAGAAGATATTTTCCATTTGCTTTAATGAGGATTCAAAGCAAAGAGAGGAGTTAGAGTATCGAAATATTCTGCTGAATATTTTCGTAGTTGAGCGAGAAAGCAAAAAATTAAAGATAAAGATATAATGAGAGAGAGAGAGAGGGAGAAAGGGGTAAAAATATAAATAAAAAATGATGAGGAGATTTAGAGAGCGTGACGTTTTTTTAATTCTTGTAAGTCACGTAAGTACTGGAGTCATGTTGAAAGACATGACGAGGGGAAATGGAGAAGTAAATGCGAAGGTGTACAGGAAACGATAATTGAGGAGCAAAAAGACCCCTTTATCAGTACGGATTCGAAAATGGAAGAAAGAATAGAGTGAAAAGAAAGAATAGTTTGAGGCATATAATATGGGTCGAAACGATTTAGCTTCACTTTTTTTCTTTTCTGTCCTAGGAACCACAATGCATCGCCACGTGACTCGCAACACACTTCATGAAAAAACATGAGTTTCTTTTTGTTCGCCCGTCGTACGTGTACTAAATCGTTGGAAGAAAAAAGTATTGCATCAAAGATAGAATTCAGATGTAATAAAAATTATTAGTTAGACAGATTTCTTTTGCTTTTCCCAACAATATTCAATATTGAATTTAGTCTTAATATTTTTTTTGTTCTGGAACGTATCGGATTAAATAACTTACAGTTTTTGCACTTGCACTTCTTGATCAGAGTCTCGTCCTTGATGTCCTCGTGGCATGCTTTGCAGTAAAACCACGCTCTAGACAAAAACACATTTTTGTAAAATGTATTTTTCTTGTCACCATTCTCTTGTTAATTGTGAGTTATTTTAATATTCAAGATTATTATAAGGAGCATTATCTGTCACATATTCGATACAGCAGTAATCATTGTACATCTAATACAGATATACTTGCAGTGGTCAACAAAAAAATGTGAAGAAAAAATCTTTTTTAAATACCTTTTGACTTCGTCGGCTGATTGAGCAATGAAAAATCCCTGAGTATTGGCAGCTATCTTGGCACCACGTGGATTAATCGATATTTTGCTGTCGGCGCCTTCCTCGCCCTTTATCTCGATTGCCAGGAGCAAGAGTTTCAATTTCGTGAAGCATAACCTACGACATTTATATCTCATTAATATCCATTACATTTCGCAGATAGTTTATATCTGATGGATATTTGTGTTAAATTATGTGAGTCTACAATCAAGTATTGTATTTATTTTATGAATAAGTGAGTGTATTTATTTGTTTTTGAGCGAGGTAGAGCGAATACGGTACGAAATTAGTTTTGTATTTATATATGTGTGTTAGTAAGGTAACAGAGAAAAAATAGTGATGAGCGGGCCGTTTATGTAAGGATATTAAAAATTGATTATTCAACCAGGAAAAGGAACATATACCATTCGATAACAAAAATTAATCAAGCATTATATCTGAAGAGGCAGAGACGTGCTCATTTCTCAAATATTTTTTAAATATAAGTCTTTATATTTTTATCACGATCATATTATAATCTCGTGATGTAACTTTTATTTATTCATATATACTCGCGCATCATGAAAAAAATCTTTTTAGCTCCATCATAGAGTAAATGTACCTCATTGAATAGTAAAACTCATCTATGTTTACCTCGTAAACTGCACGTACGTTTAGATAGAATTCAGACGAATTTTGTCGTTCAAAAATTCGAAAAAATTACTTTAATTCAAAAAATATTTACCACGAACAATCGTGTAAGATATGTATGTGGAGTAAAAACATTGATTGAGAAAGAAATCAATGATTTTGTCTAGATTTCAACAGCTCTCACAAAAATAAAATCAGAACCTTAGGCTCTATGCTTCACAACAACTCTTTGATGTGACATCCACGTAAACGTTGAAAGTATAAAGTTCGTAGCGGATACAGGAATGCAAGCACAATACAAACTTTACACAACGGAATTACAAATATCGAGAATATGTTGTAGACATTTATTTATAAAACATTTTGTACAGACAAGTTGTGCGATTAAAAATTTTCCAATGCAACATTCGTGTAATGAAACCACATATTTTTTTATTGCATTATTTGCAAAGGAAAATAAGTCATAGGCGTACTGTGCACTATTGATGTGGCAATAAATAAAGCAGACATGCAGACAACAGTTGCAGCAACGGAGACCGAACAAAATCCTTCCTTTTTTTCTCTTTTATTACATAAATATAAATTTTTAATATCTCATCTACGTAAATGTTTAACAAAATCGAGGATATTTAATGGTTTACTAATCTAAGACTCGTCTCTACTTCCTGACTATTCTCCAGTCGATGTTCTGAACGGCAGATGGTGAACCTTTTTTTCTTTTCTTACACAACTTCATAAATCCCTGGTTGATTTATGCAAAAGTGCATCAAGAATACTTCCTGTATTTTTCTTATATTTTAATTGTACTCCAATTTTCGAACGATTGTTGTACATTAAGTAAAAAATTTGTCAATAATACTAAAGCCTCCTGTTATGGGGAATACGCATTTGACAACCTAGGAATAGTGAAATTCTGAGTATCCTGTCTATGCAATTAAAACACTATTTGTCTCCTAAAGAATCAAGATTTTCTCCATTTTTTTTATTTTTGTATAATTGAAAATTTCTTAAAAAAATTCTTCGATCGAAAATCTTGCTCCATTGGATTTTTCGTAAATATATTTGTCTTTGACGGCTATCTTGATACACTTTTGCTTACTCCGCAGATTTACGTACCAGATTTATCGGCGCTTTGCCCATATTAAATTTTGTAAGGAAAATATAAAAATACAGAGAAAGAGAGGAAACAAATGAATGAAATAAAAGTGTTGCATAAGTAATTATATAAATATAATAGTAGAAATAATTGGCGAGTGTCGCGATCGGCAATCTACGTTCTAAGAGAGGACCAGCTTCGCATTGTTATCTTAATGATAAAACATGTAATAGTACTCTCACACACGCAAACCAATTGGTTCGGAGTTGGGTGATATTTTCTGCTTGTTCCTCTACTTATTTTTCATAGCAAGTCCGTGCGAAAATCGTAGGTAGACTCTTCAAGTTTTCAGAGTAAAAATGATAATTGCCAAAAATAAAAATTTGCACAGATTTTACGATGATAGAAGTGTCCATTGTGCGTAATTACATTTTGTTCTGTTCAGCTTTTACCTTGAATTCAGCTTTTTCCCGAAACACCGAACAATTAATTTTGCGAACGAACCCGATAAAAGTACATCTTCATTTTTCGATCGGTTTTTTTTTCGTTGATTCATTTCGTATCGTCAGTCAGTTATCACTCTGATCGATGTAGGCCAAATAATTTGATGCTCGATTGTAAATGTGTGCTAGTTAACTAGCAGATGCAGCAGAAGGAATTCCCGTAATTCAATAGTCTATACAAATAAGTTCTCACGCAACAATTTCCAGTCTAACGAGCCAATTTTCGGCTACGGAGCAGTAATTATATTTATATCTATATGATAATACTATATATATATCCACAATTAGTATGTATATAGTATATGAATGAATTTAAACCATCCAGGCAGGCATGTAATTGTAGCAGGCTATGTACACCGAAAAAAAAATTCATTGATCGAATTTTGAAAATCGTCGCTAAATCATTATTAAATCTATTCGAGTTCAATATCAGTTCGCAAGTTATTATTAAATCTCGAAAATTTTCAAAACTCGAGCTTTACACATTACCTCCGTTTGTATACTTAAAAAATGCAGATTTTTTTTCCAAAAAGAAATTGTACGCTCAATACACTTAAATTTGAAATAATTATTTTCAATGTTTTCAATCCAAATTTTTGATTCTTTAATTTTACTCGTTTCGATGGTACAAGATACTTAATGAAGCATCAAATAATTTAAAGTAAACGAGCTCATAGAGAAATAATCGAGTATCGTACTGCCAATTTTTCGTTTTTTATTAAAATTTGACATTACATTTTCCGTATGTATTTTCAAATTTGAATGCATAAATTTTTTTCTCAGTGCCGCCTGAGTCCGAAGGACCGAACTGTCAAAACAAAGAAACAATTGTACATACATGTAAGTATACATACATATACCTACAACGTACAATTATAGAATCAAGGGAATCGCCCAAATCGGTAATTACATTTTAAAAAATCAATAAATAAACGCGAAAAGTCGTATAGAGCAAAAAAAAAGAAAATCTCCAAAAATGGGACTAAAAAGAGTAAATAAAGAAAAATAAATTGACCAAAATGCAAAATTGTGCACTGTGCAAGTGAAATTCGAAAAACTGTGCTGATACCGAAAGGGAAAGAGCCTCGTACCGTATCGCACCAAAAAAAAGACGCAAAAATTCTAAGTGTTCTCAATTTACGGTGATATCCAAAACGTAACTACGATACTACGTGAAAAGGGATATCGTTCGTAAAAGAAGAGAGAATGGAGAAAAGAAAAAAAAATCGAACAAAAGTAAAAGTTTCAGAACCTTGGTGGTCTCGTTGAAGATGGGTCGGTGGCATGAAGGGAGAAGAACGTGTCATTGACGAGTAAAAAGGAGGAAAGAGATAAAAAGTATAAAACAATGAGGGTCGAGAGAGAGAGAGAGAGAGAGGGAGAGAGAGGAATTGTAGAAGACGCGTGAGGGAGATAATAAAGAAAAATGGAAAATGAGTAAGATTGACACGTGGAAGGGAAGAACAAACGAGAGAAAAATGGAGTAAAAAGTGAATACTGGGTCGTGTACGTCTGATCGTGTCTGTGTTGGTTATTGTCGTTTTTTCTCATACATATACCGGCGAATAGTGAAGGAAAAATAGGAAAAAAGATTAAAAAATGTAAATTGTTGGTGTGCTTATGCAGTGTCGATAGCTGCGATTTTTCGTCTCTTGTGAGTTAGAAATTCGTATATTGAAAGTAAATAAAAATAAATAAAAAATAATAATAAGATGTACAGGCAACGATAGAGTGAGAGAATCAGTAAGTTTGTTGCATGTGTGGCAGCCGCGGTGGCAGCGAGAACTTACTCGCTGGCTTGGGGAAAAGTCATCCCGGTAAAGGACGGGGAGAGGGTTTCCGTGTACATCTCGCAGCCCGTGCCCTGCAGGTAATCATTCTGCCACGCTTGAGTGTCCGGCGACTGAAACACCAACCAACCAGCTCCACGTCATCAAACCCTTCATTACTCCATGTAGCCATGCCTCGTTTCTTTTTACCACCTTTTACACCAATTCGGCTTTAATCTCTTTTCTTACTTTTTAACTTCATTTCTTCCATCTTCTTTCATTTTAATTCAACCGAGACTTATCCAAAAAAATCAACCCACAGCTGTCAGAATAAAAAGTATTGCCTTTAATTGCCGGGAAATTATTGGTTATTCCTTTGTCTCACAGAGTACGTAATAAATTATAAATTATCATATTGAACGAAATTATTCAATATTGCTATACAATTTGTCTCAATTATTCCAACAAAATGATTTTTTCAGAAAAGTTAAAGCTTCGTTACTCCCTCGTAAACACGATCCCATCGCGGTGATGACTCGCGAGTGGTACGACGAACAGTAAAACATTTCGGCACTCGTTATATCGAAATATTTTTTCATTCATTTTAAAGAATTCTTTCACCGAACTCCATGACACCTTGTATAATTAAAGTATTGGAAAAATTGGTCGGTAGTGGTGGTAGTGATTGGTGATAGAGTGAGAGTGATGCTGGTGAGAGGGGAAACTGGTAGAGACTGAACTTTGCAGTATAATCGATCGCGAACGATATACGCCCTACTTCGATTCTGTTCTAATACGCTCGCTCATAATGGAATTTCATTCGCAATCGATCCATCTCACACATCCACAAATTCTATCTACCGAGTGTCCCATATTTCGAGATCCTCGTTACGTTAATTAGATTAAGGGGAACATTGGCTAAATTTTATCTGTCCCCGAATCTCCAGTTTACTCGATTCGAAAAACGGAAAAATGGTTTTCGACTCGAAATTTCATCAAGAATTCGATTCTTCATTATTTACATTCACTCATGGGACACCCTGTAAGCTAGACACAATCAATAACACCTGTAGATACGAAAATTACCTTCGATACTAGAATATATTTCTTCGAAGACAATCTCAATTGAGAGGCATTCCGCGTCTTACGATTTAATTGTAAAAAAGAAAAAAGTAAGCTGAGCTAAAAACGGGACAATCCTCGATCGATGGACTATCTGTGGTCGACAAAAAAAGAAATTATCGTATCCTAAATACCTCATTAGAAATACCGATTGAGCATATTGTACTCGGAGTTTTTGAACAAACTCCAAAAGAAGTTCATCGACTCGCGAAAATAACGCAATCATCGTTGTAGAGTATTTAAATTTATCATTACATCGGCTATACGTGAATAATGTATAACGGAGTTACTGAAGCGATGAGGGGTGGATTTACATCGATTAGGTGTAGCACAGATAAGATTTGTACAATAAATATGTACACACTCAGAGAGAGCGCGCGTTTTCGCTACCAACATAGTAAATGAGAATTAAAAAATTTGTATTTTTTTTTCTTCCTCCGAAAATTTAGAAATTAAAAAATGTTTTCAAATAACAATTTTCCAATTTTTTTTGTATAAACTTCAAAAATGTGTAAAAAGTCGACAATTCTGAAACTATGACGATAACTGTCGAATACCTCGAACGTGTTCTTTCTCTGTGTGTCCATACATTTAACATATATATTTGTAGTTTCTTAAAAATATATATGCGCAAAATATTTATTCTTGTTCAGACATTTATATATATGTATATACAATACGCATACATGTATGCATATAGATATATATAATATATATAAGAAGAGAGAGACAAGGAGAGGTTGAAGATAGCGGAGTGGAGCGTAGTGAGAGACATAGGCGAGGCTAAGCTTCATCCCTTTTCTTCCGATTCAAGAGACACCGAACCGAATAAACGTATGGTTTACACTTTTCTTGTTGTCGAAGTAAGTACGAGCTTTCCAATCTCATTCAATTTCTGTGCATAATTTTAATTCCTCGAGGTGTCATCAGTCGTGTTTAAAAATCAATTCTTTTGCTCCGTTCGGTCGTTGGGAAAACAAATGTAAACATTTTGTTATCGGCATCGTTCGTCAACGCGTATACTGAAGTAAATGGAATAAATTACACGCGAGCGGCAGCTCGACGGAAGCAAACAAAAAATTTGCGGAATAAAAAGCTCGAATTTCCTGTTAATATTGCTCAAAAAAAATCCAATGTTAAATCAGACAGAATCAACAAAAACTCAAAATAGTTAATTGCATCTTGAAAATTGTTTCGATGGCGAAATAAGATGCCATGTTTTGATTGTTAAAAAGTAAATGAGCGACGACTGAGAGAAAAATCGGAAAAAAAATACTGAAAAGAGCTTCCTTGTACGAAAAGATTATAAAATTGAAGCGTTAGTTTTTCGAAATAGAGTTGGGAGGCGGCGAAATGGAGTCTCTTGAATCAGAGGTTCAAGTTTTTTTGCTGGATGACGTATTTGGTTGTTCTTTTTGTTGTTGGTCATGAAGCGACTTACTCAGTGGCTTTGGCAAAGGGCATTCCAATGAAGGTAGGGCTCAGTGTCTCGGTGTACATCTCCATTCCGGTTCCGCGCAGGTAGTCATTCTGCCAAGCCTGCATATATCGGGCGACTGGTTCCAATCAGCCAACCATTTTTCTAATCTCACATTTTTTAACGATACCGAACGCGCGCCTATGCATGTGTCAGAGTCGTCCACAGTGATGCGAAAATCATTTACTCCCTTTTCAATTAATTCTCTTTTTTTTTCTATATCTTAACCACGCGATACTGCTTTTCTCTTTCATTTTTCTTCTATTACGTGCTCAAAACAAAGAATATATTTATTGAGGCTCGAGGACAAATGGGACATAAAAATTGTTCATTCTCATTTTCCTTCTGCTGTATGTTCGCGGATAGATACATAAACCTTATTTTACGCTCGAGGACAAATGAGGAATAAAAAGAGAATAAAATAGTGAATGTTTTGACCAAAGAAGAGATGATATGTACGATGCAAACGAGTGATATTTCAAGCGTTTTTATCTCTTCGAGTAAATTTTTTCTATTTTCGAATGAAAGAAATATTTCGTCGTCACGCTTTCACTGTGAACTAACGTTTCTTCTTATTCTTTTTTTTTTGTTCGTATTTAAGGTCCGTATAATTGTCCTTTCTTGGATCGATTTACGACCATAAAAATGTAATAGACGACGATTAAAACATGCATAGATTATCTAAGGCGGCCGGAGGACGATTTTACTGACCGTCTTGAAGGATCGCATAGCGAAAAGATTGGCCATCATCGTGCTGAAACCCGGTGCTAGACAGGACTGCGCTATGAAGCCCAATTTGAGCTCGGCGAGGCAAATTACGTCGTCGCCCTGCTTCCAGTCCCATGATGGAATGTTCAATAAGTAGGCCTGTATCAAATCCAAGTTAAATACATCAGTGCAACTCAATTCATGATACAGTCGCGTCTCGGTGAAAAAAATTAATGAAAATAAGTTGATTTTTCCAACTTTGGAAAGTCATGTAAATCCTTGCGAATGAAATTCGAAGTGGTAAAAAAAAATAAAATCCAACCATAAATGAGTTTGTAAAAGAAGAGTCGGTGGAATGAGTTAACTCAAATTACCTTGTTGTGATATTGCATAAGTTGTATTATAACGCGTATATCGTCGGAGTAATTCTTGATGGAGATGACTCTCATAATATTGGCTGCGTCCTCGGCGTCAGGATCTTGACAGTATTTGTTAGCAAGGACGAGACAGGCATCAGCTTCGTGAACCTAAAAAATCAGCGATCATAAGTTTTACGAAGATCGGATCTTCCATTTTAATATTTGCAAATGTCTCTACACTTTTTTTTAATTCTAAGTTTGCATATTTGTTTTTTGCTTATTTTTTTACAGATGAAAAAATTGAGAGTATTGAATGCGAAACGAGAAGTGTCGATGTAAACCGAACTCGATGAATCGATGTCCTTCTCAAATAAAGTATCTTCAAACTTTTACTTGATCCATTAACAACTTTCTCGACTCGTGGATCATTGGGAAAAAGTTGTTCGATTGATATTGATCAAAGCTTTCATTTCGAACAGAAGCTGCTTAGGAAAAATACCGCACTGTTTACTTTAGGAAACAAAATTCTATTCACTACAGTTATAGTGCACTTTCCGAGAGTATTTTAAGAAATTTCATAAAAAAGCAGCTCAATCGCATTCTCTATAAGAGTAAATACTATAACTTAAAACGTTTCAATGCAAAATTATATTCATATTGTGTATTTTATTGTTGTAGAGAGTACGTATAAACAATGTTTTTGTAACATAGGTTAAACGTAGCTTAATTGATGATGTCAAAGCAAACTGGAGCAAATTAAACACATACACGAGGGGAATTATAAACTCATTGGTAACATATTTTCATAAATATACATGTGGGGAAGCAGATTCATGCTTGATCAACAATTAGCTCATTTTCTCAATTCTCCGAGTGAATAATTTGACAAGCAGCAGAAGACAAGCGATTACGAGAATAAATTTCAATTAAACATATATTACATGTATCCTATTAATAAACAATAATAAGTAACGTGGTAATACATATCATATAAATGTTTCGTCGCTTCGTTCGGAGCAACTCACCTCCCAACGACACATTAAGTAAGGGATAAGAAACAGAAATATCACGCAGAGTGACCCGTTTTGAGAGAAAATAACAATAAGTGAAACTTTCTTAAGCCTCTACTAGTCAGCTACATTTCAAATATCAGTTTCCAGGAAGAGACAAGAGCACTTACCCACCTGGATCAACAGCAGGCATGGCTCTATCCTTACGGGGTATTTCATTGTTTTGTATATATGAATTTATGTCTCGAATAATCTTAACAATATGATACAATAGGTAGAGAAAAATGCTGAGAGAATGGAAAAGTATTTTCTCCTTTCGTTTTCAATGTAACCACGATGAACTTAATTTTTTTAAATACGGATTTACCGAATTAACCATATCTTGATAGTATAAAAATAAAAAAATGTTTAACAGTGGTCGCTCAATTATCTAACCAAGAGGTACAATAAAAATGTTCAATACTTATGTTTTCATCATTTTTCTCCGTACACCAATGAAAGTAAAATTAAAATTAAAAAAAGAGCAGTAGAACTTGAATCTAATGACTTTTTCGACTCTACATCAGTTGGCATTCGGTTCGCGATTTTATTGAGCGAGTAATAATTATTTTCGATTTTTGAAGGATATATAAGTACGATGGACGTATTTTTAAGACACACAAGATACACGATCGAGCATATAAATGACTCGTTTTTGGCAAGGTACACAGAGGCCATGACGGACACATTAATTGGTATGCTAAGACGTTTCTTCGACGTATCAATATTTTCATCGTTCGCTTTAGGCAAGAAAAAAAAAAGAAATAACATTTTTCAAAAGTTCAAGGGCAAGCCAATTATTGCGTAATTGAAATGAAGTAATTTTAGGTCGAAGAACGAAGGACAGGTTCTTTCACATCGAGCAGGCAACAATCATCCTCGCAGATATGGCAGGGAAAACGATAACCAAACAGAAAAGACTCCACGAATTGTTTCATTGTCCAAAAGCTTGTCATTACAACGTGTAAAACATGACCGATTTACAAGATTGTCTTCTGGTCTTTAACTTGTTCTTAATTTCAATAAAAATGTATATGATTATTATTCAAAACCTGAAGAAAGTTTAACCGCTGTTGGCTTTGACATATGTATATACTTGTCATGATCATATTCGTTAAGGTAATCACCTTCTTCATTGTTTTAACTTTTTGAATAATTACCACTCTAATGGTGGATTTGATTAAGAATATACTGCATTTCCACGAGAAATTGAGACGCGGTTGCAGTCGAGATACATTATTCATCTATATTTCTTGGAAAGCACTTTACCAAATAAGAAAAAAATGTATTCAATTTTTACTTTATGAATTTTACAGGATTTTCGTTTTTTTTATTTCTCAAAGATTCATCGAATATGCCACAACTGTTACGAAATTTTCTTGAAAATCTTGTATGTTCAATTTACCTCACTTGTATAATTTAGAAATGTTTACTTCTGAAATTTGTTCAAATATTTTAGCAAAAATAATAATTCAGCACCGTTGGGAATGATAGATTTTATTGAGAAAGTGCGGATGCGATATAGCCTGAAACACTCTCGTCCATCGATTTGTTTAATCCTGCCATAATGAATACGGAGCTTTCCCTTAGTTCCAATGGAGCACATTCGTATTAGGCAGACACCCGTCTATCTTCCCTGACGTTTTTTCTCACGTTTTTTCTCGCCTTTTTCCTCCCACTTATTCAGGGGCGAATGGAAAAACGAGCATGTAAATTCAAGCTCCTTTTTCACCAATAAAACTCCTCCCGCTCACTCGTTCGGAAATACAACTTACTTTGGATGCAAGCATATAACTTTTCGTCTGATTGAACGAGAGATCGGGAGGCAAAAATACAAAGGAGAAAAAATATCGGGTAACCAGACTCGGTTTATTGTTTCTTTCTTTCTTTTTTCTTTATCTTTCCATTTCCTCCGTTTTCAGGGCTTCCGTGTATTTCCAGTTTTTTAAGTAACACAAAAATTAGTAGGTCAGAATGATTAATAGAATATTATGGGGACAAAAGTACAAACGAATTTTATTTTCAAGACAATCGATGCTCTGTTCAATTTCGATTTGTTCTTATTTTTGTTTTTCTTGTTTCTCAATGTCGACTCACCTTTACCCGTTGCAGATCAATGGGATTCATGATGGTTCCCTGAAAGAACTCGACTGTGGTGAAGTGCCGCTTGAATAGTCCCTCCAACTCGAGATCTGGCGGTTTCCTGTCAGTCCAAACCCGATTCAAACGATATAGTATTATCGTGTTACAGTATGGTTTCCTTTTTTTGCTAGTTTTTATTTCTGGGATCTTTTCGATTCTCGAAATTAATCGTCAAGCTGCGGCCCTACCCCAAAATGGAGACCAACGCAGGCATACACTTACAATTTTTAATCAAATTAAAATTCTTTTTCCATCCTCTCGATCGTTAGTTTTAATCGTTCCTTGGAACACTAAGTAATCAATTCTATCCGAATAAAACGAATTTCGTATCGGTATAAAAATACTCGATCGTTGAAACGTTTCTCCGCCTTAATTCCGGTTGTCCGGTTTCGCTGCTTTCATATAAATCTATTATTATGAAATACGTATACACGCAATAACGCCTTGTAACTACGTACGAAGCTCAATTATCGAAACTGTGTTTAAAATTAGTCTTGAGATAGTACGATCATTAATCGGAATCCGTCTTTAACTTGAAATTTTTAGATTACGCACATGAATGTTTTATCGAACTATTTTAGAAATATCGTTCAATTTGTTTTGTTGAATTAAAATTTGTAAAGTCAAGCACTTTCGGTCAACAATCCAAGTATTGTGTATCTGAATTAATATTTTATGTTACAAGAAGTTGTACTGTTTTTAATTCAAGCTTTTTTTTGGCTCCAAAGAAGTGCCCGTACTATCTTATATCTAATATATACATAAATGAATATATATTCTAAAAGAAATAAAGATAGTGAAACGTATAGATAAAAAGAGAGATAATGAATAAATGTTTAATCTACTGCACGCCGATCCTGGCTCATAACTCAATACAGCATACCATGCACTCGCAGGCGTTCGCTTATTAAACTACAGTGATAATGTTCCATCCCTCGTCATTGGGAAAGCTGCGTAAACTGTCCTAAAAACAAACCACGCATAGGATAAATAAAGAAAAATCTCGTTCAACTCGAGGGAATCGAGATAAAATAAAATTTGTACAAGTTCATACGATTTTGAGGAAAAGATTAAAGAAAGGCTCTCGAATAAAAACTCGGATGGGAGATGTTAGATTTTTTTTGCTTGAGGAAATAAATAATGATCACGATGATCCAAGGGATCGAGTTAAATAAAATTCAGGAAAAAGCACAATAATGTCCCTGTCTATTTTTCACTTCTTTCATTCACTCGTCCAAGTCCAAATTATTGTCAAATTGTTTTTAGCCTAAAAATGTTCTCCGTGTGTAATAGCATCAAAATAATTGTATGGATCATGAAGTAACGTGTTTTTTCTCCACATGCACGAAAATGCCTATACGCTGCAACAAAACGCGCAAAAATTCTGAACCTAAAATAATTCTTTTCTCCTACATAAATATAATCATATATATATATGTATATATATATATGAGCACACAATAACATTACCAATTGTAAAGATCATTTTAATCATACAAAATTTCTCTAATGCTAATTATGTAAATGTTTGAGCAAATAGATAAACAGTGGGCGTTAATGGGCGATTGATCGAGGGGAGGATCGATCCATCAAGTCGTCGAACGCAATGTATAACGTGGAATATTGCGAAATACCTACGAGAAGGAAAACATCCGTTCAAGTTTTTTAACGAAACGTAAAACGTTATTTTTCGGAAAAAAACGATTATCCGGCACGTTTTTCGGTTGACAAAAGTGATTTGAATCGAAGAAAGATATATGATGTTGGCTGTGTTGTTTTTAGTATGAGGCGAATTGTGACGAACTGTGGTGTATTGCTGTTTGTCGCTTGATTTGTTGGGTGATACCTTGACACGCTCTAGATCCACAGCATTCATCATGGTTCCCTGAAAAAACTCCACGGTCGTGTAATGCCTCTTGAGGAGACCTTCCAGTTCGAGATCAGGCTCTTTCCTGCAAGCACAGGCCACTCCTTACGAAACAGCAATCGAACTGTCCTCGATTCTCCCTCCCGCTCCCACTCGTTGATACGTAAATCCTCTTTTATTTGACGTTAATCGAACAAGTATTTTCGTTTATCTTTATAAAATGTAATTTTATGTAAACAGGTATATATACAACGAAAAATTGCAATTGAAATATTGGACTCGATATATTATATAGTTGAAAGTAAACCATACTTGAGGGATATTTTTTTGCAAAAGCTTTGATTCCTCATTATCGTTATGCGACACCCTACACTTTCGCTGCGACTATATTCGCATACTATTGTTATTTCAAATAAGCCATTTCGTATTTTCGTCGTAAAATGTACTCACCAACTAACCTTCCCTTCAATACACATAAAATTGATACATAAAAAACAAGATTATAATAAACACGTATTTCGAATCCCTATGTAAAAAACTATATAAATTAACACACACATGTATGAACATCCTAACATAAATTGCTATTTATAAATGTCTGTAATAAAAAAATAAGTGTAATTGAAATATACCGAGTGCCCCATAACTTGGAGTCACCGTTAAAATAATTGGACCTATGAGAAAATTTCGGAACGAAAAGTCTTGGGACTATTTATTACCCGACGTACCGAGTTATCGGGCGTCGAGATCCCGCACCAATCAGGAGCACGAAAGTCCCGTCACTGCCGGCTCATTTCACGCGGTTTGTGCCGATTGGCTGAACTTTATTTGCTCATAATTTTTCACGACTCGATCGGAAAACGCGAAAATACTTTTCCTCTCGAAATTTCATCAATGATCCATTTCTTCTTTATTGTGAAATCCATCCTTGGGACACCCTATATATAAATATAATCAATACGAAAGAAAATTATTCTCATCATTTGGAACTTGTTATCGACGATTTTCAGTATATTTTCTCAACGAACTTATGACTGTAAATCAGTGGAAAGTATAAATTAAAAAATTTAATAAAATATATATTTAAGAGTGACACCAACAGCTTGTTTATATTTTTCGTACCTGTGTAAGAATACGACCTCGACGTCGACATCCTCACGATCCTCGTGCAAGAAATCCTTGAGGAAGTGCGATACTGACTCGTAGGTGATGTGGCCGCACACAACAATGTGTCTACCAGGACAGAACAAACGTTAGATATTCCACAATCGAGATGTTCAATCGCAGCGCGATCGTTAGTAGTATTATTATAATAAATGAGGTTTTTATTTGGTTTTGTTCGACACTTTTAATTGGTATAAGCAAAAATCTACATCACTTGTGCTAAACATCGAGTATCTACTTTTGGCTGTGGTTTAATCGCCAAATTCCCTCGATCGTCGCCTTTTTATTTAAAAAAAATTACTCGAACGCTGTCGTCATGAAAATTTTACTATATTATGACAAGAAAAAAGTTTGAAAAGGCTATATTCAGAAAAAATCGACATTGCGCGAAAAGACTTGAAATAAAAAAACTATCTCGCGTATTTGATAATTTAAAAAGAAAAAAAAATCGACGACGATGTGGGAATATAATTTCAATGAAATGGCCAAAACTTACCGGGATTCGATAGGAATGGAGTGAATCATTTTAGCCGACTATATTATCATAATCGAAATAACTATGTGATATATATATTATTTACAAGTCCAAACGAAAAACAAAAACGGACTAGACGAATCAGTAGGCATTAAATTTTCCATAAGTTTATTAATTTCAATTAACGTGTGTTTCAATTCAGCAGGCTCTTTCATGTTAGTCATTGCAAAAAACGTCCAAGCACGATCGAACGAATAAAAAATATAAATCTCTCAAAGTGAACAAAATTTTACAAGTGCTATTTTCTGAACAATCTAAATAAATCTACGTTCCTTTGTGTGAGTTCCAACATGTGTGTGTGTGTGTGTGTGTATGTATGTGCTCGCTATGTTCGTGATGGTCCATATGTAAAGATAATATTATTTTCGCTTTTCCCGCTTGCAATATAGAAAAATGTGCTCTGTAATACTTGCGTATTCGTATATGCATCGTGATAAATCGGTGATATTCGAAAAAACTTTATTTTCAATATTGAAAAGTTTGGAAAAGAGGGTCATTTCCATCGCATAGCCATTCCATGCTATCTTAACTGCATTGTGTCCTGTGGCGTGAAGGGAAAAACATAAATGAAAACAAAGGAAACAGAAAATCCGTATAAACGAATTGCGCTCGATATAAATTGAACAGAAAGAAAAAAAAAGTATTTTTCGCTTAGTACACGAATGTACAGTCGAGTCTCATTAAAATGAACTGATCTGGACCGACGACTCACTGTAAAGTTTCTCAGCCATCCCCACCACTTTGGCCGTAGTGAAATGCGCAGGCGCAAAGTGACGCGCGAATCACGGCGCACCATGAACGCTGCCGTGATTGGCTCCTAATTCTAGGTGGTGGGGCGAGGAGAAATCGATTATACCGAGACGACGCGATTCACTTTAGTGAGAAGTTCACTTTACTGGTGGGATTCACGTAGTCGAGACTTGAATGCTTTCCAGCTTTATCGACGAATAATTTTGTGTGCAGATTTCATGGGTGTGGTATGAAATTCGAAAAAATTTTGACGAAAAAATGTTGTTGAAGTTATAACGAGCGACTTGCAAGTGTTGTTGATTAGCTAAAAAATTCATGTATATTTATGATGTCCATTGAGTTACGCGTTTTTGCTTTCCTCGCAAGACCTCTATCCACACTTTGCGTATACATATTTAAATATAAATAAACAAATGTGCCATTGTTAACGTTAACTGGATGACTTCTAGGATGAGCTAATATAGAAAAATTATATAATTTGTCAACCGCGCAGTGCTCTAATCCGGAAAGAAATACGAAATTTGGAAAAGTTAAAGAAATTCCGTAACGTCGATGATTTATCACAGTCGAAATAGAGACAGAGGAGAGAGAGAGAGAGAGGTATTTGGAAAAATCATGTCCCGAGTGAAAATCCATGGGAGGAAGTAGCAAAGAAGAGATTCGAAAGATGATCGCGAGCACAAAATCAAATTTAGGGAATATGTGTACTCAGTATGGACTTTGATGGCGAAAATAAAAAAGGGAGAACACGTAACGTAAATCGGCAAATGAGTATAGGGGAAACTATCTTGAGAAGATTTTTAGAACTGGTAATATGAAAAGGATTTGAGGATTTTCCGATCCTAGAAAACTTGAATTAACGATGATTTAAGATCAACCATGAGGTACGGATTGATTTGTATCTTCCTAGATCGATAAATTGTCATTGGTGGCTATCAGATTGAATAGAATCTCGATCATCAAAGAATCAGAATGATTTCCTAAAAAAAATAAATTCGTTTTGGGTTCAGAGTAAATCCGATCAACTGGCGTCCGGTGATCGAAATTTGTGTAAGAATCGAGTGTCCTCGTATTTAACTGATGTGCGCTCCGAGACATTGTGTATGCACGTGAGTAGAAATATTTGTCAAATTCCCATCGAAGGAAGAAAAATGTGGAAACAATTGATATGTGAATGTCGCGTGACAAATGTGAGTGTGCACGAGTGAGTTCCTTCTGTGTGTATTATCATTATTCTTTTTCACGTACACATACACACGCACGCACGCACACAACAAAAATCTAGGAAAATATGAAAAAAGCGTGTTCGTATTTACGACACGAGAATCTGGCACGATGCTATGCGCACCCCCCTTGAATTTCTTTTACTTTTATTTTAATGTATACATGTTTCATTTTTTAAAGCCGAATTTCAAAGCCCAACGATTTTTCGAATCCGCTGCCTTTTGTGCCCTCTATCTTTTTTCGTGACCGAGTTTATATTCTTTACCGCAAGTCAAAACGGAAAATTTTTTCGGTTAATTATAATTCTTGTGGAAAATCGACCTTCCATACATTTTCTTGAAATCTTATGAAAACCTTCGCTTGTATAATTATACATTTGTGTGTGTATGTATGATGCGCATGTGTGTCTGAGTTTCATCGTTTGGAAACCGACATCTTCGTCATTCAAGATTTTCAGTACTAAAAAATATTAACATTATGAACTTTTGACAGAATTATATATTTTTTACGTGAATTATGTAAGCACTATTGTCTGTAAGGTCTGTCCAATTACTTGAGAATGGCATAAATTAAAATATTGAAAAAAATTTTAATTATTTGATGTTAAAGTATATTGTCTGTCTCATTATTTTTTCCATGTTGCAATGGGGGAATCTTAAAATTGCAACTCTTTATGTCAATTTTCATTTGAGGACCATCAACATGTTGAAAACTGCAATTTTAAACATCAACTATTTCGATTACGAAACGATGAAATTTATCCAAATTTCTCACACAGGCACACATACGCATGTTCCTAAATTACTGAAGAAGGCTCACACAAAATTTAAAGATGTACAGAAATAACATTTATATATTTCCTTCAGTTTACACGTTGAAAACTTTTGTCTGCAATAATTTTTGCGCTGCAACTATCTTAAACAAGAACATGAATAGCTGACAACCGTAGTTTTATTTTTCGCTTTTGTCCTGACCAAACCGGAGCACGAATCATCATTCCGATCATTATGCATCAGGCAAGCCTCGACTGATCTGTCAGAATCTTTTCTTCCATCGCGTCGTTAATTACCAATATTTTTTGTTTTTTCGTTATCGATTAGCTGCGTTTATATTCGTTGCTCCGTTCTCTGCGTTTTTATTTATTTTTTGATTAAGTCATTATTACGGACACGCAAAAAGATTAATAAACGCTGACTAAAACATCAAGGTTAATAAATATATATACATATATATAATTATTGTAATCTTAATTTGTACACATATATATATATATGTATACATATTACACTGAACTGTTACAACAGTGGGGTTTATAAAGATGCATTCAATGCTGATTATATGCAGGGTCTCATGCTAGACGTTGTGACTCTTTGCACTCGGAGATAAATACAGCTCACGATTCTTTTTTCAGGACGGATCTCCATTTGTTTTCTTTCTTTCTTTCTTTTTCGCGGAACGCATCGATTGGAACGGGAATAAAGTATAAAATCGGTCGATGATTTAAAAAAAAAATCGCGAGTTGGAAATACAAAGAGTGAAATTTAATTGAGAAATAAATGTATTACGCGTTCATAGTTCAGATTGTGAGCTTGGAAAGTCACGTCGAAGTTACGAGTGTTCGCGACGCGTATGACCAATTAAAGGCTTTACCACTTGCTCGACCATTTTCCGAGACAATCGAAGAACTCGTTGAGGAATTACAAAAATATTTTCGAATACTTTTCAATTGAACATTTTTTATAAAACATCAAACAATGTCCGATGAATACTACATTTTATAGTTAATTATTAAGATCTCTTATCCGACTGTATTGCAATTATTAACAGATACTCATATATACTCAATTTATATATTATTCAAGATACCAATCGCTGATCGCTTTTTTTAAATGCAATCGCTGTCGAGTTCTTCTCTGAGTGCGATCCGCTTGAAAAAAGTCTCACAAGTCGTAAACGAGGTAAAAAATTTGTCGTCCTCTCGCGGAGATTAAGTTGTTCTACAAGAGGAAACATAGATATAGGGAAAAAAAGATAAAAAGGTGAAGAGAAAAAGAGAGAGAGAGATTGGTAAAGATATAGATAGAGGAAGAGAGAGGAAGAGAGAGAGAGAGAACAATACGCGATTGGTTTATTGAGGGGGTCGTGTCAGTATCCAATAATAAATCAATAATTTTTTTCCACAAAAATATTACACACGAGCGAGGAGATACTTTTTAAATGATTAATTATACATTTAAGGATATCAATTACCAAAATCTTTGTAAGGAAAAATCGTAATAAACGAAATATATTATATAAATGCACAGATTCAAGTTCAGTAATTGAGATTATAGTTTATTGTTCTTAATGACATACTTTTAGATGAATGCACCGATAACTTCAAAAATAGTTGGATAATTTGCCAAGGTTTTTCTTGTAGCTACAAAATTGTGAAATGTTTCAAATATTACGCCACGAAGTATCATGGTGTCAAAATTCTGAAATTGATTCTCTTTTGTGCACGTCGTCGACTATCTATTCTGAAACTTTTTTTGTTCATTGCATATGGATCCATTGAATAAATAACAATTAATGTGCGGCTTTCGTAGAAAACGAAAATCATAGTGACACGACCCTCTTTAAGCTCGCAATATAAGATAGAGGGAAAAAACGCGAAATTGGAGATTTTTCCTTCAAGATACACGATCAGGTGAAACTGTCGACGGAGTCTGCGGCTTGAGAGAGGTCTGGCTGAAGAACGGGAAATGATAAAAAGGAGAAAAGCCGTATTTGTCCCAAGTGCGGTCAGTGTGAACAAACAAGCTAACACCAGTTGCTGGGTGTGGTAAATCTGTGGTGGTGGCGGTGGTGGTGGTGGTGGTGGTTCGTGGTTGGCGGTGTTAGACAAAAGTAGCAGGAACAAGGGGACTTTGAGAGAGGCTAGTTTCGGTTATTTGAAGGGTTCACGGGAATCGGGAACAAAACCAAGTCGGAGATAAAGTGGAGAAGGAGACAAAGACAGAAATAGAGAAAGAGAAAGACAGAGAGAGAGAGAGAGAGAAAAGTAGATGAGACAGGGAGGAAATTGTGGCTCTCTGGAATTAAGATAGTTCTTGCGCAAAGACGACTTTCTATTCGAGATTTTCTTGAAATTTTGTCTCAACTTTCTTTAGTATCACAGATATGCATGTATTCATTTTCAAGATGTTTTATCGTTTAAAAATTAACACATTGTTTAACAATTGTAACTTTCCGTATTTTCAATTATAAACAACATCTTGGTGTTCACATGCGATAGTGGACGTAAAAAATTTTGAACTCGCTGGTCGCGATAGAACTACCTCAATAAGTAATATCGGGATTGTCTGGCTGAAGTAAGAGAAAACTAGAGCCAGCCAAAAATCTAATAAGCCAGAAAACTAAATATTGGCGAGAGCCCGAAAATCGAACCGTCCCCGAGGCTCGATCCAAATGAACGATCGTACGAAAAATGAGAATTCTTGCTCCGTCAATTCTTCTTTAGCGTTTTTTTTTTTCTAATTAATATCACAGTGACGAAAACAAAAGTTGCATAGAAAGATCCGAAGGAGAAATCGGCTGTTATACGTCCTGTATTTTGTATATATTTCATTTTGCTAAGTATATCAATAATTTCGTTAAAATTGAACATTCTTTCAATAATTTCTCAACAATATCACTTTTCAAGCAACACAAAAGATGCAATCCCCTCCTCATCCTTCAATTGATGCAAAATATATACATAAAATACATTCCGACGTTAATGTTGGAGCGAAAAGATCTCCGACTGGGGAAACAAATCGGTACATCTCATACACACAATGTAAATACGTAGAATTTGTTGGATGATTTAAATACATACACAAAAGTAACACATACACATCGAGAGCAAGGAGGAGAGAGAGGCCAAACGGAGTCGTACCGAATACGGGGAATCGGGATAGGCTGTTGTTCGGATTTTTGTTTTATCAACTCGATTATAAATTTTTTTAAAATTGGTGAAACATTTTGTGGGAAGCTGGTTGTTTTGTTATTTTTGTTTTTTTTTTGTCTCTCACCTGCGACCTCGCTCGTTCTTCAAAGTGCCGCCATACTTGTTTCGCGTCCCGATCAGGTCAATTATCTCGGGGATACAACTGGCGAATATGGCCTACACCACACGATAGAACAGAACACAACACTCGCATCAATATACAATTGAATGGGTTTTTAATCGTTGGTAATCGTCGTTTTCGAAATCTTCGCTGTCATTCGATTTTTTCTCTTTGCTTGTTTTTTCCCTTTTTATCATTATTATTGTAAATTATTCTTTTTTCATTTTTTTTATTTTCGTTAAAATATTTCTCTCTTTTTTGCAAGTTTAAAAAACTGTGGTTACGTCAATAGTAGCTGTTAACGATAATCGTAAAAATGGAAAAATTTGTCATGTCACTGATACATGGTAAAAAATGTCACATTGTCAACATAGTAACGTTCAATTTTCTTCTCGTTCGTTCTATTTCGCTAATTTCATTTTTGTTTTTGTTCTTGTTGTTGTTGTTCGTAATTTGGAAGGTACAGTAAAAATTCGGATATTCGTCATAGTCGATTTGCACGAGGTTGGGAAAGGGGCAGAAGAGAAACTCATGAGAGAGGCTCTTTTCTTTTGATTCTTTGGGATTTTTTTGTCATTGGGTTGCAAACGGGGGCTGATACGGTTAGAGATAAGGAGTGTTAAAATATGGATGATGGCCTTTTCCTCTTTTATACATATAATTATGGAATGGAAAGAAAGAGAGTGAGAGAGAGAGAGATAGAAAAGATAGAGAGAGAGTGAGTGAGATAGAGAGCGAGAGATAAAGATAGAGAGTGAGAATCGTTGGTTAGCTACCGGGCCGCGGAGATACCCATAGAAACACGATTGACAGTGCTGTACCGCTATGAGCACCACGGCCCAACTGCAAGCTTTATCCTCCATTAGAAAAAAAAGAAAAAAAAACAGAATTTGTACAGAACATTCCAAGATCTGATGTCAATTCCAACAGAGAGGATTCACGGTGAAATATACTAAATTCGATTGCACTTATCGATCCGAGAAAAATTTCGATAGTGATCGATTATATACTGTACACAAATGAATCAGAGCATCATACTAATACCATTTTGACTCGTGTGCTGGAAAATTGAGAAGCTCCGTTGGATCGAAGGTCGCCTCGATACATTTGACGTCAACAATTTTTTCAGAATAAAATGATCCTGCTTTTGACGTATTCGTCACAAGCACAAAAGTCATTCGATCCTCATTGACGAAAAATTGCCTCGAGATCTACGAACCTTCGACATCAAATTTTGGAAGCATCCTGCACAGATTACATTGCGCACGTTCATATATTGATATTTTTTTCAATATACCTATAGTATATTCACGATAGGTATTTTAATAGTTATTGGGATCGGTTTGTTGTGATCGTTTCGATGCGAAGAGTCTAGTAGATGATTATGAGGAAGAGGGATTTCGAGGATCTGATAAGAAACTACCTACACATCTAGATCCTACAACACCTAGAAGTATTAAATATATACCTAGACCTAATGAGAGCTACACGTGCTGACACGTCTACCTGTTATAAAAGAGAATCTGTTTCTTGCTCTTTGTTTTCAAGAATTCCGAATATCCATTCGTATTTATTTTTTTTCGCTTCTTTTCTTCGTTCATCTTTAGGCAGGTATACATGGCATTTCGAGTTCCATAAAAGGTACATGAACGCAGTGCTGTTGCTGTACCTCTCTCCGACAGAAAAAAAAGATCAATATTCTCGCGTTCTCTTTTCTTCATCTTGGCGTATCTGTTCCTCCACGTTTTTACATTGAGAACATTTTCGCGCCTTTTCCTCTCGGATCGGATGTGAGAAAGACGTATCTCGGGGCATAGTTTTCATTGTTTACTTCAAATGCGAGAGAGAAAGAAAGAAAATTGAAACAAATTTATTGAAGAGATAGACAGGGTGATGGATGTGGAAAATAAATTCAAGAGAGATTCGCAGAATGATAGAGTATATAGAGACAGAAAGAGAGAGAGATAGAGAGACAAAGAGAGAAAGAGAAAGAATAAGAGGCAAAGATACAGAGAGACAATAATCCTGGAATTTGTGCTCGTCATCATTGTCGACGTCGTTAGTCGTCGTCGTCGTCGTCTTTCGTTTGCTCATTAACTGCTACCCGTTCTTTCCCAGAGCGGATTTGTCCAATTGATCGAACACGCAATATATTTTTACAAATATACAGAGAAAATCAAATATGAAATATTACTAAACTTTTTTTTGTAAATGTCAAGAAAATTACTTTCTCCCAGGGCAGAATGGTGGGAGAGGAATTATATTAATCAGTTTTGAGACCGGAAAGGAACGGCGGAGAGAAATCATAGCGACCACATTTCCATAACAAGTTATGGGGTTCTAAAGTTCGAAAAATTGCTAATATATTTTGTCGTAAAACATTGTAGAAATCAAAGGGTTTCAAAATTGGTGAAAACGAGACGTTCTTAACGTAATAGTTTTTGCCCACAAAAAGATTGAAAAGATGAGAGTAGAGAACAGAATTTGGAAAATAATAAATAAAAGAAACTCTAAATCAATTTAGCTCCCCTCATACCTTTGAAAGAGCGAAAGAGGGTTTGGGCCATCGCTGTAATTTCTCCTCGTGGTGGAGGTGGTCGCCCCACCTTTTTCACCTCCGAGAGAGATATGTGCCCCCCATAATCGCTTAATTTTACAAGTTTTAAAACCCCATAGTGTATATAGAGGCAAGTGAACGAGGGGATTTTTCTTCATCATTACATTCAGCCTAAAAAATTGAAGTCCCTTCCCAGACCCTGTGACAAAGTACGTTTCTTCACATTTACCATTTTTTAGTGGTTCGGTACCATACTGAAAACATTGATAATTTGTCATGTAAAATATTTGTTCGTAAAAAATATTGCATCATTTTAACAATTTTTCGATATTAATTTTGAAAGACTCAAAATAAAATGTTTTCGGTACAAATTTTTATCGAAGGTCGCAATAAAATACCTAACGATCGCAAAAATAGTTATTAAAAAGGTGGACATCTCTGTATGGAGTAAAGCAAATTGTTAGCTATCGGAATACGGGAAAAATTGACGAAATTTGGTTCTTCGTTGCTAATATATATCTGTTAATTTCATAATGTTTAGTGTTCATTTATTTAAGAGTTTTTGCACTCAAAATTTCGTGTCCAATTTACAATTTTATCGAAATTCGCGTATGCCTCACAGTCAAATTGGACTCACAGTATGATACCACGCTACTACAAAAGATAGCAATTTTTCGTGTGTAATTTTCAGTACAAACGCGTATCTCTTTACGCTGTATATTGTATACTAAATTGTTATGAAAAAATAATATCATCTTTTGCGCCGATCATCTTATTTTTTCAAGATTATCAGAAGATACTTTTTGAAATTAAAAAATTCGTTGATACATTTTCGAAATTTTCTCGACATTGTCAACGTGCGTTTTAAAATATACAATTTTTATTAGTTCTTTAATAAATAACGGTTTTGATGAGACCCAAGTGAAATTTCAAATTTTTTGTATTCATAAAATCATAATTTTAGTAAGCATCGTATGTGTAATATTATGTACAAAACGGTTGTGTATATAAATGCATAATGAATCTATATATACCGTTGAATTTGAATCAAGAAAATTTGACGCAATTAAAAAATTTGTTTTTTGCTTCGCGTTTTTTGCTTCGTGTATTTGTCGAACGGTTGACAATTGCTCGTGTAGATTGTATCGTCCACGCGACTTGAAAAATGGAAAAAAATATAAAAAAAACCGTCCGTTACATATTTTTAAGTCTATTCGCTTGCTTTGCAAGTTTCCCCTTCGTCATTAGTTTCTGCTTTGTTTTTCTTCGTTATTTCCCCCTAATATGAAAACAACTGAAACCTCGTTTTCGACAGGTTTGCGCAAACATCATTCCAAGAGCCTCGTGTAACTCACAAAGAAAAATTTTATAGATAATATGTGTTAAATAATAAGAATAAATATGGCAGTATATACAAAGTAATTGTTCATCTCTTTCATGAATGTATGAACTAGATTACGGTTGATGGGTGCTTGCGAGTGTTGCTCTTATTGGAGAATAAGAAGGCGTAAACGCTACGATTGGTGGCGAAATTGTCAATCGAAATAAAAAAACGTAACCAAAATCTATTATGATTATCTCGAAAGAAAGACAATCAACCGCGTGAGTGTTTCCTGAGATGGGCCAGTGTTTATGCTGAAAGTGCTTTATCCTTCGTATACTTTCGTCTTCCTTTTTTTCCTTAAATAATATTCTCTGTTTTATGTTGAGAATTTTCCCTTTTTCCGAACGTCGTTTTTTACACTCTCCCCCTTCTCCGAGTACGAAAATAATGAAACCTCGTAAGATCGAATTTAGTCACCTCAGTGACTGAAAAAAGAAAGAATTCTCACACCTGCAAACACGCCCAATAAAAATGCATCTGTCTCTAATAATTGTGAGCACGATTTGGATGTGTAAAGTTTCGATTACGCGGATTCGCGATTACGAAGAAACCAAAAACAACAATACGTCGTAAAAAAACAAAACAAGTGTTTATGCGCGAAAACACGTGTACATGTTTGTGTGTTAAAAATCATAAGAATAATAATCATTGTGGACTATGGACTATTCTAGCGAGTGCCCCAGCCAAGAGTGAGTCTATCGTCGAGGGTTCTGCATTGAACGGTGAAAAGGGCGGTCGAGCATCGACTGCAAAAACTTATCGAAGCATCCCTTCTCTCTGTTTTCCAATCGAAAGAGACGTTTTATCTTTTCGAGCAAATAATATCGCCTCATTTTTTTCCTTTACTTTTTTTCTCACTTTCAAACCGCCATTCTCTCCAACGCCGCTTCGCTCTCGTCAATCTTTTTTCTCTTATATTTATTATTATTATTATATTTATAATGTCAGTGTGATTTCAATACCATTACGTCCAAGTCGTGCTTTTTATCTACAACCCCTATGTATAACATCAGCCTTTTTTCATTATTTATATCATTAAAGTGTTTGTGTATTATATATACTGATGCCTGCACCACTCTACTACCACAACTACGCTTATTCAATAGTACGCATCTCCGAAAATTATTATCGATTCTTAGATCAATTATGTTTTTGACTGCTTTTTTCGCTTTCCACTCTTCATCATTATATTTACACTGGCAAAGTATATATATAGTACATTTATGTATATGCACAGCAACGTCAACTATTCGAAAAATTTTTCGAATCGTCTCTCAAATTTCTTCTCCAATTTTAGCGCGAGTAGTGTTTCGTAAATGGAAAAAAAATCATGTTTCCGAACTTTTTCACTGATCTGTATGAATTACTGTGTGTATTACGGTATGTCGTATTTGATAGAGTTTTTTTCGGCTTTTTTCGTCTGCATGTCAAAAAAATGAGCTCACGTATTCGGAACTACAAAATCGGATGCGAAAATTAATTTTCTCGTTTCAATACATTCAAAATTATACGGTTTATAAACGTCATTTTTTTAAATAAAATTAAATCTCAGTTTTCAACACCTGAATTTATTTACGTTCAACTATAAACATTTTTTTGTAAAGAATTTCATTGGAAAAAGTATGAGCAATGCACCACTCCGAAATTTCAAAAATTTATGAACCTTTTAACACGCTTTTTAAAATAGAAATAACTTTTTCATGTGTTGCTGAAGCCTAAACTTTACAAAATGATGAAGAATCTTTTAGAATTTGATTTTCAAACACGAATGCAGCAGACTCATTTGATTTGCATGATCTAAAAGGACTGAAAGAAAAAAAAATTTCGTCAAAAACGACAAACCCTAATGTAAATAAATAAATATATATACTGAGTGTCCCATAACTCGATGTCATCATTAGAAGATAATTAGATTTATGAGAGAATTTCGAGTCGAAACGTGAGAAGGAAATGAAAGAGTCGCATCACCGCGAGCTCATTTCACACGATTTGCTGATCTTTATTTACCCACAACTTTTCAGAATTCACTCGAATATAGAAAAACGCGAAAATACTTTTCGACTCAAAATTTCGTCACAGTATCTTTCTTCATTATCGAAAATCATCCCTGTATTTTTGTGTGTGTGTGTGGTAACAAATGTTTTTTTGCCTGTCAGACATTTTGAAACGTCAATGTCCATCGCTTAACGACGCGCAGAGAGAATGAAGAATGGAGGAAGAGAGATAGACTGCGGAAAAAATAGACTGATGGAGAAAAAGAGAGAGAGAGAAAGCAAATTCTCTAAGAAACTATTATTAGCGAGAATACTAATGCATGCCGCCAATAAATTCAATCCGTGTGTTATTCGAATTGATTTATGGCTGATTCGCGTTTATCGATATTTTATTTCTCATGGGACGTTACTCGATGATTATCGTTGTGTTGTTTCGGATATGCGTGTTTTTTTATGCAAAGTATTTGTGCTCGATGCGTCCATTCTATATAATTTTTGACAAAATAGCGGGATGACTAAAATAAAGGAAGTGTGCATCGATCAATTTGGTCCGGTTCCTCCTTCTTTCCTTAAGGTAGTACGGACATTTCTTTGGAATCAAATATATTAGTATTGAATTGAAAATATCAAATTCAAGTTTATTATGAAAAGATGGATAAATTAAACAATGCAAATTAATAAATGCAATTGGAATATGTTGAGCACTTTTTTAATGTAATTATTATGGACCACAAAAATTGTCTAAAATTGAATTTTTCCATTTCTTGTCATCAACTATGTATATGTATAACCTATAAAAATATTGTTTTTTAATGACTTTAGTTGAATATGTGAGAAATAAGCTTGTAAAAATAGAAGTTTTTATGTCCAGTCCCCATAAGACGCGCCGTGTATCATGCTCAACTTTTGAAATTCATTCCGCGAAAACGAGACGATAAATGTTGCTTCAGTTTTGCAAATAGCTTAATAAGGTGTTTGAGGATGGGAAATAAAATTTTCAAGCATTATAGTTGAAAGTTGCCTAACGTCCGAACTACCTTAAGCGTGGAAGTGCGAAGGCCTGATAAAAAACTATAAATCTTTTTAAAAAAAGACTATAATTGAAAAATGTTGCTACGGTACCGTTCTTTTGTAAAAACTGTCGTTTCAATTCTTTTATGCAGAATTTTTCAATGTAGGTACAAGTAGAAAACTCGTGTACTAAGTATCGGAAAACGTCTACTTATCTAAACTATTGACTGTTACTGATATTTAAGAGATGATGATTTTTTGTATTTTGTGTTCAAGTATGTGTCCAATATTAGACCTTAAAAGTCGATAATAGTTTTTTACTTGATAAATATTAGATCTCTTTTTCAAATATTTACGCTAAATACAGTATACAGGTCAACCCAAAGTACACATCTCGAAATGCTTACTTCATTTTAACTTGTACTAAAAAATTAACTAATGTTTTTCAGGAAAAGTTATCGAATTCTAACCAATTGGTACACCAAATCATTAATAGTACATCATTATTTTCAATAATCGCTGCGTATTGTAATAAATGACATACTATAGCGTTGACATTCAAGTCACGATTCATAATGTGGCTTGGTCGTCAACTAATGACTATATAACTATTTCGAGACATCACGCTCTTCGTTTATTTGCAACTTTGCAAATAGAAACTTCGATTTGTACATTTCCTTCGACAATCTTATACTAATTTCATACAGGAAACTTTTCAAATAGTTTCATTTTCAATGTCATAAAACCGTCGCGTTAAATTGAGGTATTTATAAATTCCTCGTGAAAGCGAATAGCTCATTCTAATTTTCATTTTCTAACTATGTAGTTCCAATGTAATAATTGATATTTCTCGTATGAAGCATTTGGTAAAACGTACGTCTTTATGAAATTATCGAGACATCTTTCTAGAATTCTAGAATATTGTATTCACAAAATTGTGTACTAAAAATAGTACTAATCTGGAGATAGTGCATATTTATTACCTTTCAGTTGTTCCTAACCTACTATTCTGAACTCGACCAGTTGTAGCCGTGCATTTGACAAAAATCGTATCCCAGTCTATTCGTCAATTTACATTTCTTATTGTTAGCTCAAGGTGTACCGTAGCAACATCTTTAGATTTATCATTGTCAAATTACCCAAATAAAATAACTGTCTCATTCCTAACTATTCAACAAGTATTATTTCGTTCTTACAAATACCATATATATGTACATATTTACATATGTATACTTTACATATAATATATATGGTTATTATAATGAATAAAGGCAACGAGAATAAGGCTGGTAAATTTCTTTATTCTCATTTACAGGTCAACCAAATGATCAAGCAATAATATCATCACGTGTCTTGGACGTGAACATGTCACTTTATATTATTTTCCACCGATCTCTAATTCCATGGATTCAAAAGTGGTACATTATCTATTTTATTTGTATAAATATAAGGAAAAGCGGTAAATCAGCGCCAGTGGGACTTGAACATCATATTCGGATTTATTACCTTATGGTGTGAGTAAAAGTTTAAAAAATAGTGAAAGAGAGAGTGAGAGAAAGAGATAGAGAGAAATAGATAGATAGAGAGAGAGAGAGAGAGTGATAAAGAGAGCTTTCGTGTGTATGATAATAACTGAGATTAATCCATTTTATAGATGCGAACTGGCTATGATACTAATATATATAAATTTCCTTCTTCCCATTTTACCACTTGCACCTTACTGCCAAAAGAAATTTTACTTCATTCCTGTCATACTCTGTCTGCGTGTGTGTGAGTGGAAAAGAAACAGAGCGAGAGAGAAAAAGAGTGAGTGAAAGAAGAAATGAGAGAGAGAGAGGGAACGGATTTATAGCCTTGGATAGCACTCGTGGATTTCAATTTTAAGAATTTTTTCTTACATCAGAAGTATCGAAAGTAAACGTATTGAGTCCTTCCTACGACAGACGATGCTTTTTGTAAATCACAACAATTTCAACTAACCAGTGAGAACAGAATAAAGTTTCGCGGGTGTTTACATAGTCGGAGTTTGGAGTTCGACGCGTTATTTGACACGATGATAGCAAGAGATAGGGAACGAATGAAGAATACATAGTAAAAACAGAAAGAGATGAAGAAAGAGAGGGATGATAGAGATGGAGATCGTTATTTCGGGCTCGCCTTCAATTTTCTGACCACTTCGCTATCCATGAATAACATCCGGCCCTCTCCTCGTCAAATAAATAATACGTGCTTCCTTGCGTTTCTTCCATCAAATCTTTACTAAAATTATTCATAAAATCAAATAAATAAACAAAATATGTTGCTTCTTTCCTTTAACTACGCGTCTACCAAATTATTATTTCTGAGGGCTGTTCGGGGACTAATTTTAGTAAAGAATAGAACAAAATAATTGATAGATAGAGAAAAAGAGAGAGATAGAGAGAGAGGAGACAGAGATAGAGACTGTCCACTGTAGGTGGAAAATATTTTTGTTGCTTTTTTTTTATATCCGGGGTACCTGCGTCCACGCTCGCGCTTGTACCGGCCACCGTACTTGCTGCGGTTCGCGGCGAGTTCCGTGATCTCTGGGATCCAGCTGGCGAACACCGCCTATACACCCACAATCAACGCGTTTCCGTAAGAACAGTGAGAAAGCCTGGGATGAAAAACTCCGAGAAAAAAAAAACCAAAAATATGAAAAACCAAAAAATGTAAAAATCAAGAGTAAAGATACACGATCATCAGGATCCAATCGAATATTTATCAAAATAAAAAGTAATGGTGGTGAGGATAAAAAAATTAATAAATATTACATATTGCGATTAAATACAAAATATTCGCATGGAGCCATCGCGACTATTAAACTTATTTGTATTTTCGTTGTATTCGCCCATTTAGTATATTTGATCTGTCGAAAAATGCTCATCTTTCAGTTTTCATTTCTCAGTCTACTCGCTTGACTCGCTTCGTACTCGCTGATCAAAAAAGCGTTCATTTTTCTGACACTCTTGCCGAATCTCCGTAACTTGGCTAAAAATCATTTTTCTCGCAGGTTTCGGAAGAAACGATGACTGTAAGCGTAATATTAAAAATTTCTTGGCAAGTAATCAAATGCATAAAGTAGATTTTTTTAATTTCTATAAAAATAAGTTTCGTGCAGAAATAATCTACGTACGATCGGATTTAAGCTTCGGAGGGTTTTCTTCACTTTTTTTTAAATTTATCGTACATCTTGCGTTGACGGAATACAGAGCGAGATAACGAACCCAGCAGGGCCGTGTGAATGAAAATGTTGAAAAATGAAACGTAATAAATTGAAGGACATTTTGATAAATTTAAAATTTTGAAATGTCAACGAACATGAGTTTTATCCTTTAAAAAATGAAATTTTCATTTTGGGACATAATAGACGCAAAAGACATTGGAAAAAGTCTTGTTACGTTCGGGATTTCTTTTTACAGAGGAAAAAGAGTCTGAAAATGACAGGTATTTTATATTAAAGAAGGGCTTTGTGTGAAAGCTCCTTGTCCACTGTAAAAACTCCGACGCTGTGTGAGGGGATAAAAGCGAGAGAGAGAGAGAGGGCTTGAGAGAGCGTGTGCTCTTTTCGATATACACCGAGAATGAAAAAGAAAAAATCGATGGTGGTGAAATCGAATTAAGAAATCAGGAGAAACGGGAAGGAAGGAGAGAGAGAGAGAGATAGAAAAGATTCTTTGACAAGAAAATCTTTTGAGATTGGAAAAATCGAGGACGGGAGAGAAGAGAGAAACCAGAGATAGACTCGATCGGTATTGGTTAGTTGGTAACGTAAATGTGGACCAACGGCAGATGTTTACGACATTGAAATAAAAAGAAAAATGAGAAAGAGAATACATTGCGAGAGCCTGCTCTGACGGTGTACGTATAGTTTACGAGTATACGTGGATAATATAAAAATCGATACTAAGTTCATTTGTGTTCTCATTGGCCTCGTACGACTTCCAAGGACTTCTCTGTTGTCATACTTACAACAAGAGTGTCGACAATAACATCTCCATGGAAAAATCGATTTGACACAATGACTCTTTTTCGTCGTTCCATCAATATCGTCAACATTTTTTGTTACTAAATTCAAACATATTTCATAATAAAAATTTTTATAAGATACTTTAATTGATTCAAAAATATAATAATATTCTGGTGTACAAGAAATGGATATGCCAAAGTAAAATATGTTTTTAGATTTCACGCAACTAGAAAACTAGAACAAGTAAATAACATGTTTGGTAACTAATAAGAGAAGTACCAATTCCCATTATTTTAATCATCATATGCACATTTTTCTAGGATATATTCGATTTTGTGTTTTTAGTAAACGAGTTAGAAAATTGCATATTCCCATCTGCAATTCGGATGTTTCAAGTTATTGACTGTGACAGAACAATATAGATCCCGAATAATTGCGCGCTCTAAGACTGGTCAGACCTCTGCAAATCGCGAGCAGCTACCCTAATTTTGTTACTCGAGTTCGTACAGATGCGATCGGAAGTCAGTGGGTTTCCTTGATATCGAGTCCGTTGAATGCCATTTCCGATCATTCAAAATTTCTTTCAAATGAAGTCAATGATTTTCGTTTTAATTCCATCATTTGCGATTCTTACTTTTCACATAAGCTCCTAATTCGTAAATATTATAAACACAAGATACTGATATTTGTATTAATGGAGATAGAATAAAACTGGCGGACTGATTCATTTTTTCGGTGCTGGATGCTAAAATTGCACACAATTCAGAAAACAATTTAGAATTTAGAAAAAATTATACGACAATATAAATAAAAACGTCTTCATTAACTTTTTACGCGTCAAAAAGTAATGTGTTACAGAAATATTTTTGTGAATATGAGAGCAAACTCCAATTAGAGAAATGAAAAATAATTCTTCAAACCCTCACCTCTGCAACCTCTGCAATTGCGCAGTAAATTCGTTTCATTACGGTCAGAATTGATCATGAAAAATTTACGGAATTCTGCTGAAACGGCAAAATTCCACTCACAGTAAGAATGAAATAATAGGAACGTACCTTGAAACGTAAGCACTTATTTTCATGATGCTTCATTTTTAAGAAAAATTCAATCAATCAGAATTGGTTCTTGACCAAAAAATAATTGTCAAATACACAATTAAAAAAAGAGTAATCCTTTAGTTGTTGAGCTTTTTTAATTATGTATGCACGTGTAGGTTATTGAAAACTTTTGGCCAATGTATGGAGTCGCGTGTCGATTATAAATATGAATCGACACGAAAACATGTTCTTGGATGGAATAATGTTGAGCAAATGAAATGTTGTTTGTTTTTATAATACCTCTTTCCGTGCTCTCGCTTGTATTCCCCGCTGTACTTGGACCTACTTCCTACGAGCTCTATTATCTCGGGTATGCTACTAGCGAATATCGCCTGTAAATATATAGAGAGAATAAGTAAAGGAGATCTTGCTGTGAAAATAGCTGCGGTGTACTAATTTAGGATCAGTAAAAAATTAACCAGCGATTCAATGAAATTATAAAAATCAGCTTCTTCTGTTAAAAAAGAACACGCAGCAAGCCTATTTCTTCTTATTTACAGCTTTCGTAAATTTTTTATGCGAAAAAGAAACTAAGCTGAAAAGAATACTGCGAGAGCGGCAGTTACGATACAAGAGGCACTTGGAGCAATGGCTACATCAATAAGTACGACTTATTTCCTTTTTACATTATTCCTTAAACGAGATTACGAGTCTTGCTCGTGTATCCATGAGATTGTAACTCTCGTTTATAGTTTGTATTTATTATATTTTTTAGAAAATATATCCATCGCTGAATATTACGCAAAAGAAAATTAATCAATAGAGAAAGAGAGAGGGAGAAAGTTATACGTATGTAGAAAATACATATGCGAATACACACAAAGTGTAACATAACTGAGTGTCATGATTGAGACCATTAGATTCGTAAAAAAATATCGAGTCAAAGAGTCCTCAAACACTTGTTTACCCAACTCATCAGTATAACGAGTTATCGACTATTAAATCTTGTTTCACTGATTGGCTTCATTTGTCCGACTCTTCGAGATTCATTCGAATCGGAAATACAAAAATTCTTTACGAATCGACTTTTCGTCACAATCTGTTTCGTTATTATGTATTTTACTGATACTTTTCCATCGGACACTCTGTATAAAAACAGAATAAAGAATATCATATCGAAAATTTAATTCAACGCAGCGAGAGTAGCGGCTGGCTCGATAATTAATTTCTAACGACTCGTGAAAACCTCGACTCGATGATTTTCCGTGGTCGATCGGTCGCCGAGGTGAACACGCGATTTGTCATTGTCGCTTTTTCTTTCTTATTCTCACTTGTTTTTACTGTCTCTATCTCGCTCTCTCTCTCTTTCTATACCGCGATCGTGCCAAACTCGTGGCACGTACATCCGTCCTCCATGTTTGAAATTGCCAGTTCCAATAATTCATAACCAGCAAGTCGAGGACGACCAAACTTAGCAAATTTTTCGATCGTTAGTGACGATTTTTTTATTTCCTTTTTCTTTTTTTAAGACTTTACTGACTTTTTTTCGAAGCGTTCAAAATAGGTGTTTTATCGTCAACTACCTCAAGCGCACTATATAATGAATGAAAGGAATAGTTTGAACAGCAAAATAAAAGTTGCAACTGAGACAAAGCAAAATTAAAGTTTGAAGTAAGATTTGCTTTGCCACTATACCAAGCAATGCCAAAGATAGACACATGATAAGCTTCAAGACTGCATAATAGAGATCAATCGTCTCTTTTTTACAAATTGTGGAAACATTATTTCAGGTATCATATAGTATCTACTTTTATTTCTTCTTAGGTTCAATTCAATTTCACCGAGCCATAAAGCTTTTATGAATGGAATGAATATTAAGAAATTTCAGTTGCCTTCAGATTTTTTTCTTGACTTAGTGTAGCAGAAAAGTATGGGTCCATATATGAATAGAAGAATGAATGTCTCACTTTTACGGTGACTTACTGAGTCAACATTTCAGTATTGTTTAGTTGTTATGTTGTACCCACCTGTTCCTATGTACTTTGACTTGTGATGAACACACAAATGAATTTAGTTTTTGAATGAACAATGGAACAATTTTTCTCTGGCTCAATCGTCAGACCTGAAGTAAATTGTGGCATGATGGTCAAATACTAAGTTCATATTCCTATCAGTGGGTCAAAGTACATAAAAATAGGGTTGGGTTCGCTTTGTGGAACAAGCAATTCCATTTTGTGGGGCTGTGTAATCAATCGCTCTACGGCTACACGTGCTTTTCGAAAAATCAAACAGAAAATATCATGAATTTACCAAAGATTCTAGGCTTTTATAATTTTTTAAAATAATTCAAGGCCATTATCAAATCCACCATCTCGGCTCCAAAGGTTTCGGGTACGGTAGCAATTTTTAGAAGAAGTTCCCAATGAAAATTGTGAAAGATATACACCCTGCCATCTGTCATCAAAGATGTAGATCCCGAACGGAATTGAGGGTGAAAAAATTAATAAATCGGGGAACCGATAAACACTATTGTATCATCCGTACCTCTGTTCAGGAGCAGAGTGACCGGGTGGTGGATTGTATAATTACCGATTGAGTTGAGAAAATTTCAAATAATAAAAAGTAATATTATTTATTTCTGTTGAGTTAAGTATAGATCAGCGAGACTAGACGGACAACGTGAGTGACGAGCTTATTATATTTTTCTTCACCAAATTTCGGCGCGTCTTTCTGGCGGAGACGACCGAAAGAGAGAGAGAGAGAGAGAGAGAGAGAGAGAGAGAGAGAGCGAGAGATAGAGAGCTCTTTTATGCGCTAGAGAGATTCAGGCGGCGAAATATCACAGCAGTTACCAAGTACAAATGTAAACAGGTCTATAGGTATAATATAGATACATATGCGTATATGTCACAACAATTAAACGATTTTATAAATAACTTATGTACGGCATAATTGTATATACGATTTATATTACACGCATTGAGCGTTGCACAAGCGACGAGCTCATTAAATTCATTTATCTTTGTACCTAAAACGTTTCTCCCTTCACCAAAAAAAGGTACATTGTTTTGTTTCCCTCTTTGGAGAACAAGGATTTCTCCTCTTATAGCAGCATTGAGCATACGCAGAACATAGACAGACATTCGGACTAGGACGCACGATCAATATCAAGCTCGTGTTTTCACAATTTTTAACGTCTCTCTGAATTTACTTCTTCCTTTGCACAAGACGTCCAGAAAATTTAGTAATCGTTCATCTTAGTAGTTTTTAATTCTTCGCAGAGTACTGATGTATAAGAAAGCGAAAGAGAGAGAGAGAAAGAGACAGCAGAAAGAGAAAAAGAAAGAGAAAGAGAGATAAGTTCAGGAATAATAGAAACAGAAAGAAGGGACGCGCGAGGAAGAGGAAGAGAGAGAGAGAGAGAGAAAGCAGCTGCATAGTATCGATGGTTTTCATATTCACTTTTATCTATCGAAGAGAAAACTTCACTTCTGTGAAGTTTGTAGAAAAAACATTATTGGAAATTGGATAATTTCGGTTTTTAGTTAAACTCTTGCCCATATATACTCGCAAAGTTTCAGAGGTTTTTTTCTACATTTTATATAGTATATTCAATATTGATAAAAAAGTGTAATACCGGAAACTGTAAGCTGTCGACTCGATTTTTTTTCCAACAACGAAAAAGACATAAATTCTCTTAAGGTTTTTTCATATTACTTCTTGCGATAAATTGACTTAATATAAATAGAATTGCGAAGCGAATAATTATGGCAACGTACTAAAGGGTGTGCAATTTGTATTATACGATGCTCATGTACATCGACACGAAGATACAGCACGTTATCGATAAAACGAAATTTTAGAGATCTCGGACCTATTGAGCTAATACGTATTACAAGAATGATGAAGAATAAGGGGATCAACGATATAAAAAGGAGAAGAAGAAAAATGGTGAATAATCCGGAGAATACGATAACAAAGATTATAAAAAACGACACTGAAAGAAAAAATTTACAATCTAATCTGTGCCCCGAAGATCTGAATTAATTAAAAAACATTACTAAAATGAAAACGGATCATATTGAGAGTAAATATTAAATAAACCTGCCCCTTTTATATCTGATCAATATTTAAAATTATTTTATTTTTATAATTTTATCTCGGAGCCTTATTTTTAATGAGACTAAATACCTGCTCTTTTTATGTCCTATTATTTTACTTTTATAACTTTATCTTCAATTTTTTTAACGTCAATTTTTATCTCCTAAAATATTTCAAAACTAATGCACATGTATACTTCAAGCCTTGTAATCTAAATGCGAAGCCCCTAAGTAATTTTCAGAAAAACGCCTATAAAAATACTGTTCGATTTCTCTAATCAATATTTCCATAATAAATTGTTTCATTGACCAACCACTACACGAAGATTTGTACAATTTCAGAAAAAATATACACGTATCAGGGTGTGTGACTTTTTTAACGAAGTTTTCTTATTGTATATTTTTTTAATAAAATTTGTCAACTAAAAATCAAGTTGTGGGTGAGCCTCAAAAAAATGAACATAATGCGCGGCTTTCGTTAATTTTTTTTTTAATTCAAAAAATTTTCTGTTAAAAGTTATACAACCCATTATATACTAATATGTTGTTGTTTCTTTTGTTTCTCAGATTTAGTTAAGAGTCTCGTGTATTTTCATCCGTTTATGTAAATATTCTTTGTCACTGCAGGGTCTTGAGCGGCTCTTCGGGAGTTCTTTGCACTTGGTTCTCCTTACGCTTACGCTTTCGGTAACACGAACGTACTAATCGCAATAGACCCCGTTTTTCTCTGGCTCAAAACACACGAACTACATATTACAAAGCTTTTCTATCCTTTCTCATTTTTTTCCTCATTTTTTCCTAATTTTTATAATGTTTTTGTTCCTTCGTGTTTCTCTCTCCTCGAAAGTGCACGCAGCCAAGCTTCATTTTTATCAGCCACCTGGCTGGTGTGGGACACATTCTGGCATCTCTCATTCGGGCTCATGGCTGGAATCCAGCCAAAATTGCAAGTGACGTTACTTCTCGTCGTTTGGTGTTATCGATGCGTTATATCTTCCTTGCGCACGTGAATGTGCATCCAAATATTTCTATATTTTCGTAGAAAGCCCTTCCCTAAAATTCGAATCCTGAAACTGACGTGCTCCCACGTGGAAATATTTTCTTTTTTCTTTGTTTTTCTATCCTTCCTTTTTTCCTTCTTCGTTTCTTTCAGCCATTTTCCCATTTTTATCCCAAAGCAAAACTATTCTCTAAACTATTGTCACGCTACGATCAAAATTACTTCAACTTAATTGAGATTTTTATATGAATCGAAATCCTATATTACGTTGACGACATTTTTCAAATTTCTACTTCTACTGGACAAATCTCAAATTTCTACACTACTTCTAACATAAGTGTGGATAAATTGTCATTCTGTACTCCAAGATTACTCTACAAAAATGGAAAATTAACAAATAATAACAAATAATTTTCTGGACGGTTGAACGTGCCAACTTTCTATTACTCTAAATATAATTCTTTGACATTTTCGTTTTTTTCCCATTGAAACTCAACTCTTATTAAACGCTGGAAAGAATTTAAAAAAAAAAAGGGAAATCGCCCGAGTTCTTTTTTCTTCCATATTGTAATTACTACACTACTTTTTAAGATTTTATCTTCATTTCCATCTCAGTCGTGTCCTAAAATTGAATGACATATTCGAAAGGTCTTATAATTTTGACCGCTTCGCTATTATTATTTTTATTATTTCTCTTTTTTGGGCGCTCATTATTTTCTTTTTTTTCGCATTATCCGAGCCAAATGACATCAAATTGGAATGTAGGTTTATCGCTCTAGCGTTTAGGTAAGAAGTGCCAAGCGAGTCCCAGCCACGACCGTACTAACAAAAAGGCACAAAAGCCTTATAACAGAATTACATACAATTTACATAGGTGTCGGTGGAGGCATATCTTTTTACTTTATTATTATTTGAAAATTACGTCACACTATATCATTGTTAGTCTTCGTGGAATTTCGGGCTTTGCAAATGAATAATTTTCGTTTTTCTTCTTTCCCTATACTTGTGCACGTTAGCCTACACTTTCTCGACTTTTTACCCCCTCCTATAATAGAATAGAGACTGAACTCTAATTGGAATATCGTGGCGGATTATTCTGACCCAGGAAATCGTACTGAGAATTTCGTGTACTGATATTTCGAAAAAGTGAGGACGAGAGAAAGTTCAAAATATGAATACGAGAGGATAGAAGAGGAGAAAGAGAGAGAGAGAAAAAATAATTTGCGAAGTTTCACTGTTGTTATTGCAGGGAGGGTCGAAATAGCGAAGAAGGAATTAATACGTTATTCAGATGTCGGGTAAGAGATAAGCTTGAGCTAACTGTCCAATGAAGATAGAAACATGAATGAATGATTATTTTTTGCCTTCAGCTGATGTTTTTAGCGTAATTAGTAAGAGACCTGAGACCGTGGAATGGAAATAAAAAACGTCGAGAGAGGATCAAAAGAGTGACGTTTAATTTTTCTTCTTCTTTCTGCCGTCACTCTTCAATCATCTGACGACCGTTATCGACGTATTGCGGAGGGGAACGGAGGTTATCGTCCGTTTTTCGTAGAACAAAAAAATCGTTATTTCATTTCGTTTTCCGTTTTATCTACACGTCCGTAAAAAAATATTTTTCGTACACCGTTTTTTTTTCAATTGCAGTTTCGTTATTGTTCGTTTGTTTTTCTTTTTTTTTGAGGGGGAATTTTTCATTTCATTGCTTTCATTTATATTCGTTCTTTTTGTTTCTATCTCTTGTACCAAGTTCACCAAACGTGCTGCCTTGCTCTAGTCGAGGTGCAGGTCATGTTCAATTAACCGGTTGGTCCATAAGTAAGAGAGTGATCGTATGGACATTAGCGTCAATCTTCAAAACGAGAACTACATGGGCTTCAATGCTTTTCAGATTTGGAATAAGAAAATAAAAAAAATGTTCCTCGAAGATTATTCAATGATTATCGAAAAACAACTAGAGATAAAGTAAACGCTCGACGAAATTTTCCTGTCGAAAATCCATCGATAAAATTGAGACACGCGGCCATGTAAGGTATAAATGTAACAGATACAAATTATACGTTTACATACGCGTGCAAAAGAAAATGAACAACGAATTATCGTAAGCGATTCACATTACTTAAATAATTAATACGCTGCGATTTGTACTAAACGTTTGTCAACGAAGTATCTTAAAATTGGCAAGACATTTTAGCCAATTAAAGAAGAATGAAAAACTATTATTGTGATAATTTTATTATAAAATGCTATTTAAGCAATATAAAAGATTTAAAATTTTCTATTGAGGATAAAACAGAATCCTCCGTGGACAAACGTACAACGGAAAAGAAATATTGTTCGAATGGTGACACCGTCGTTAGAATAATTCGACTGATTTTTTGGGACACTCTCGATATAAAGGAAAAATGAGAAATCTTTAAACAAATTCCGAGTTTCCTATTGTCATATTCATTTTGAGAATCGGTAATATAGATATATGCACACCATTCAAACAAAACATTATTTCGAAATTTCCGTTTGCTTTGGAAGCCCTGTGGAAAATGTCTCATGAGATTTAGATAGAAATATATTAACCACATATTTTTATTACCGACATTGAGATTTGATTATTTTAAAGCCTACCACAGGTTATTCCTGTTCCTCTTTGACAGATTTGTTTTCCTAACCCGACGTAATATTTATTATCATTTTGCCAATCCCAAAAAATTCTCTTACTCGTTTTTCTTCAAGAAATAAAAATAGTGAAAGTTTTTAAAAAGTAATCGGGTGTACTAGTTAATCAAGACACTCGCAAATAATTTCGTGCAAGGAAAATCGGTTTTTGGAATTAATCTTAAAATTTCTTTGATATTCGCGTACTTTTTATTTTTAGTAGAAAAGATTTTTCCAAGGTGGTTACATAGCGATATCGTTTGTAATAATTTCTGAACTTTATTGATGTAGAACCCTAAACTCTCAATGTTTAATATCCAATTATTTTTGTAAGTATCTAAATGAATTAACTTAAATAAAATATAAATATAAGATAAATAAATGAAATGAATGAACTTTACTGAATATTATAGCGTTTTATGCTACTTTACTTTAATTTTATATATACGCAGAGAATTTTTTAAATTATTCTTGATGAACAAAATTTGAAAGGATTGTGATGAAATAAAAGTGAGCGATATAACCACCTTGAGGGGAATCTTTTTTCGTCAAAAACCTTGCATTGGGTCTTCCTCTTTTTAGAATTTGGCAAATTACAGGAACATAATGGGCGCGTACACAGTAGCAGGGCATGCGAAACGAACGTAGAAAACAAGAGAGAAAAGGAGTACGTATATTGGGTGTCTCAGATTTAACGGTAAAAAATTATATAGAAGAAGAGAGAGAGATTGATGAGAAAAACCCGACTTAAAGTATGAACATTTTTCAATCGAATCTAATACCAAAGAATTTTCAATTTTATAATAAATTTCGGATAAAAAGGCGCTAGTCAATGATAATGTAAAAAAATTCGAAATATTAAGAAATACTTCTTTACAATTTCTAGATTGCAATTTTGCTTTTATTTTAGATGTATTTTTAATATACTTGATTTTATATTCTTAATATTTTGTCCGAATATATTGATCTGCGGCTTTTACATGGACGGCGCTCAAAAATCATTAACTGATCACTGGAACTTCGCCTCTGAGACGGCTCAAGGTATTTTTTAAATCCGACCTGTCTTTAAAACTGTCTTTAAAATCTGATTTTGTTATTTTCTACTAGTTAACGTCTCACAATTTGCAAATACCTTTTTTTCGTATCGAGCGATCGAAAAATGTCACAGTCATTTTTATCTCTGATTTCTATCAGATACTGATATTTGCTTTTTGCGTGTGGAATTACATTCTAAGACACCCTTTAGACGCATTCGAAGACTATGCACATTTTATGCAAACGAAAAGCGAAAAGCTCAACGTGGTGTACGTTCACCGCAGAATCATTGTTTCGTGTCACAAGAAAACATGTGTACCAATGAGTAATGCGACGGCGAGAGCAACGACAATCAATGAAGGAAATAACCGAGAAAGAAAAAATTAGAGTTCGTTTCGCAAGCCCGCTGAATCTCCAATAAAAAGCTTTTCGCTACAATTTTTTTCCATTTTAAAGAAAAACAGTTTAGCAATTGAGATGTTCGCAACTCATTTTAATTAGTATCAATGGAATGCAAAGAAAATATTCGAGAACATTTTTTCCAAAAATTACACAACTAAAATTATTTACCATCCATGCATATTTTTTTTAGAAATACATACACAATTTTGCTTAGTGGAATTTTACTCAAAATTTCGTTGCGTTCAATCGATCAAAATTTCGATGAGACTTTTTTTATGAAAAAATAGCAAATCACAAATTTCATTAGAGAGAATAAGACCGTTTTTTTTTTCTTTAAAACGTCGTCCTTTCGCTGGAAGCTTTTTTGCTAAGTTGACGCGCAACGGTCGGTAGCACCTTCAGTCGGTTGCTTGTGACACGTGGCATTCACTTCATCGCATAAGACAGGGTGTGAAAGAATGGTAGTGATAGAAAAAGAAAGTAAGTGGTTCATAGTGTATGTGTGAAAGAAAGAGAGAAAGAGAGAGAGAGAGAGAGAGAGAGATAGAGGAAGATAGAGAGAAGAGCGAGAGAGACAGATGGAAAGATAGCGAGGTAGATAGTAAAGATATGTATTAGAGAAACGTATTGAAAAGTATATAAAATGCGTTTCCTTTTTTTCTTTTCTCATTTTCTTCGGCTTATGTATGTACATTAGAAGAAAAGATTAATATTTCCTTCGTAATTATCCTTAAACAAATCCTTCTCTATAGCTCATGATTTTCAGATCTCTTGGATATAAATCGCTTATTTTTTTATTTTAATCATAGGAGAAAAAAAGATGATAGTGTGGTGAGCTTACCAAACCGACGAGTAGAAAAAATACTAGGAATGTGCGGCCAAGAATCGTTTGGCAGAAAACATCGCCGTATCCTACCGTAGACATCGTCACGATCAGGAAGTAAACGCATGTCCAGTACGAGAGTGGCTGCGGGTTTATGAACTCGAAAGGGTCCCCTGAGTTTTCAAGCTGAACGTTCCGAAATTGCAGAAAATGAGAAGAAAACGATCCGATTATTTTAGTTTAAATTATGTAAAATATTGACAGTAAAGATTTTTTTTAAATACATTTTTTTCACAAAAGTTTTGCAAAAAATATGTTTTCTTTTTCATAAAGGTTTACTACGAGAAAAAAATGAAGTTTAGAATATCTATGACTTGAAAAGTTGTATAAAAAGTGCTTTTTGTTCATTACCAAATGAATGATGCCAGCGGCGGTCAACCAGACGGATATGAATATGGAGACGAGTTGAGCGAGACGAATTGAACTCGATGTCTTTAGAATGTTGAGGTACTGGAGGATGTCAGGAACCGTCATCAGTCGTAGGGCACGCAGAAATCTCAGCCCGATCCACGTCCGGTCTAGATAGATCGAGACGAAAGACGGTGGTATCGTAAAGTAGTCCACGAACGAGTACATCTCCAGCATGAACCACAGCTTGTCACTGGCGGCGATAAACTGTCAAAAATAAAAAAAAATTTTTAATTAGAATATTTTTCAAAACCACATAATAATTAAATACAATAATTGGGCGTGTAAAATCGTATTTGTAAATATGTATAATTTTAAAAAATGAAAAACTTGCATGTGTCTTGTAAGAATATTTGAGAGCTTCTAATATTTTGGTGTTTGGTCGTTTCGGGTTGTTTTCGGAGTGAGAGAAAAAGTGGGGATGAGAAACAGTAAATTTTTGGTATATATGGTTGTCCAAAGAAGAGAGAAAGTGGCAAGTCTGTTTCGGCTTGGGTTTTCCCCGTTTTTCCCGAAAAAAATATACGGGCTGCAGTGACATTGCTTCTTAGTCTTAATAAATGGTATTCACGTGTTTCATGTTTTAATATTAAATATGCATCTAATTTATCAACTAAAAACCAGAGTCATTGAAAAGTGATTAATTAAATTATTTTTAAAATTTAAAAAAAATAGAATTTTCATCAGAAATACTTACGCGTATAAAAAAGTAGACCATAAAAAATATATTGAAAGCTAAGTCTATCTGCTGAGTAACGTTGTTGCTCCACTTCTGGCAACGCTCAACCTGTTCGCTGCAACATAACGAAACACGAAATCACGGACACTCTGTCGATTCTTTCAAACATGTTGGGGTATATCGTAAAGAAGTTTCGATGAAATTTCGTATTTTTCAAGTCGTATAAAGAACGAAACTACTCATCAATGGGAATAGCATAACTCCACATATGACGATGTTGCAAAATCCGAAATTATCGAAATTCAGTGAAATTTTATTTTTTTTCATATAAATGTTGTAGATCCCTTACTTGGAGGCGTCGATGAAGTATATTATAAGCGATGCTATACTGAGGATGAAAACCAACACCACCTGAAATACAAACAAGAAAAACATTAAATTAGTAAAATGTATATTTTAGAAAAATATCTTCAACATATAATAAATTACACTTTAAAATATGAATAGATGTAATTAGATATTGAAACTTTAACATGTCTACTGCTTGGTCGAAGATTTCATATAAATGCTTTGTATACGCTTTACATGAGCACACACTAATGCTGAATGTCCCACTTTTTATATTTCTGACCAAACGCATTGCTTATGTGAAAATTAAGTAAGTTAAAAAAATTTTAGGGAAATTTCTCCTTATTAAGAAAGGAAATATCCTTGACCAAATTGGGAATTTTCCATATCCGCAAGCTTGAGTGGCAGTAACGAAGCTTCCTCGACATAGAATTCATGTCACTACCTCCTTTGTATATCGCACTGGAAAATGGAATGTGCAATTATCCTATGTAAAGAATAATATTCCACAATGGCACATAATTCAGAAATTAAATTCATAACATAGCTTCATAATTGAATATAAGTATTCACCGGAAAAAAGAGAATTCCGCTTTGAATGAGACGGATGTAACTTATTTTCGATGTTTGCTTGCAAAGCTCGGATAATCTTAAATTCACGGAAAGTCACGGTATTTACAGAAGGAAGAATTCATTTTAATAAGATATCTTGGGCTCTCGCCATTTTTTATGAAAAAGTTGGAATGCGCTACTGAAAAGTTCTTTCCGAAATCGAAAATCGTGAGAATAGAAGGATGAGAAGGAAGTAGGCGAACGAAGAATGCATTTTTGAGTTTTTTTCTTTCGTTTTGTTTACGATTGCGCCTTATTCCTAATCGTTCCTTGGCACAAATTCGAAATGTTTCCGGGGCACGGCGATCGAACTCGTGAAAAGTCCACTAGCGAGAGAATGCAAAAAAGACTGGGACGGAGAAGACGGAAAATAAATAAAAAAGGGGAAAGAGTAAGGCGACTGAGCGTGACCCTGATAGAGACAGATATCACACCGCAGTACTTGCATGCACAGAAAAAGAGATCCTTGGGATTGTGCCAATGTAAGTTTCAAGATACTTTGACATATTGGTCCATCTGTACGTATACCACACCTATAAAATACCGGACGTGTATGATTATGGTCGTATACAGGTGCGAGAACAGTTTCGTGATTATAATGATGATTATTTTCTTTATGAGGAGCCGATACTTTTGCTCAACCATTTAAAAGAAAAATTCTTAGGTACAAAAATTTTTATTCTAGCAACATGTTCTAACAAAAAGCCGTACACAGGACTTAAGACGTTATTAAGATTGTTCATTAATCTTCAAATAGTAAGTAGGAAAAAATGATAATTGCAAAGAGATTCTGACTTAATAGTAGAAAGAGTAATAAATTGTGAAACTGAATGAAGGAATGTTCATTATGACATGACACTCCGCCTCAGGCTAGAAATGAGGCAGAGGGAGAGAGAAAGAGCTGATGTGGAAGGTGATCTGTATACGAATGCGCACGTCACACGGTACGAACGCGTACACGACCGTCAGATCAATACATGTATTATCGGCATAGAGACCATCGTTTGTACACAGGTATAAACAATTGTTCTGCTTTTCTTTCCATCCCGCAAGCACCATTCTCACCTTATTCGTAAATTAGCTGTTACGCGCATGCGACTGTATAATGAGAACTCATTAAAGTATAACCTAGTTATAGTTTTTATACTATTTCTGTGGTATTTTTTTCTCTTCGTCGTTACTCGGCTACTTTTCTTCACTCGCCCCCTAAAGCCGCGCATTTTGCTTTGCTCATACATTATTTGCTTTCGCACGTGAAAATTTTGCAATTATAATGTATCGGTGAAAATGTTACTTTTAGGATAATCGAAAAAAGGAGAAAAGTCGTAAAAAAATTATGTCCTGGCAATTGTAAATAGGTTCACAGCTTTAAGAGACTTGAGCCACTGTGTTATGTTTAGCTTTTTTACGAGTTGCATGTAATTATGTAGGTTCACAACGTTCGTCTATTTTTCTTTGCTATAGATACAATCGTGTAAATAACATCACTGTGATTATAGAATGTTTGACGAGTCAATCTATCGATGTCAGCTAAATTTAAAAAACCAAGAACAAGTCCTCTACGAAAGTTCTCCCGATCAATGAATCGCGAATAATCAGATTCCAATGTGACATTTTTTTTAACATAAGTACTTAATTATAATCAATTTTTTCAAATAAAAATAAGTAATTGTCATAAGGATGCCTTATTCTTTGGATTTTGGAAAATCATATGTTATTTATTTACAAAATCCACTGAATTTATAAGAAAGAATTAATTTACTTTAGAATTTATTGATAAATTCTGATAGAGTATACGTCCACCCAAAATATCGCAATCAAACAAAGACCTTTAATTACGGAAATAGAATTCGCGAGGCAGACACGAAGTTTTGTATACACAAATACTTTTACTCGAGTTTTGCGATACAAAATAATTCACAGCCTTAAAATAGGAAAAAAGAATGAGGGAAGAGAACGAAAGCCTTGTTGTTCCAGTAGCAGTTTCACGCGAGTTTTCGTCAAATAAATATCGAAGTCCTCCGGTCCAGTGGATAATCATCAAAAGAATGCGCGCTTGCGTCTCTCTGCTCCTTCCTCGCATCTCTTTGGGAGAATTGAAATATAAAAGCAAGCAAGCACGAGGGCACCGAGTGCGAAATAAATGCTGCAGCAAAAAGAAAGATGGCGGGGGAGGGGACGATGTCGAGCGTTAGACAGGAAAACGGCGCATGCGGGGTAGACGAACCAACGAAAAGCCGGATGAGACCGAGTTCCATGCCTTTCCACTTCTTTACTCGCTCGAGATGAGCTACTGGCAAAGCGAACATTGAACTTTACCCGATTGCTCATGCTCACGGTTTTTCCTCCGTTTCTCACGCCGTATGTATATGAAAATCAAAAATAAAAAAGGGCAGCGATGACTTATTCTATCATGTCGAATGCCAATAAATTTTGAGAAAACATCAGGCTCGAAATTTGGGTGGACCAAAACTTGGTAATTTGCCTAAATAAAAACGAATTATTTATTACTGGTATCTGTATCGAAACAAAACGAAGCAATTTATTTTCAGTGGAATTGAATGCATGACCTATAAGTGCATCCGCTGATGCATCTATATATCTTACACCAATTTATAACAAAAACTAATATTCTTTGACCAACTTACTATATGATTTTATCTCGTGTGGACATTTTCGTTCCAAATTATTTTTTAGGGATGAAAAAATCCAGCTCAAGTAAGATAGGACCAGTTTCAAATTCTTGATTTCGCCGTATTCTGTTTTCGGAGACCAAAATTGGAACACTCCTTCGGAGAAACGTTTCAGTAATCGCGTAATATGTATATCTTCCTTTGTTATGAGAGATAATGCCGAACAATGAGAATTTGGAGTGCCGTAAGAGCCACCCCCTTCGAATTTGAGACTTAGAAATTCCGTGAATATTGATTATTATGAAACGACAGGAGAAGAAGGACGTGATTCTCTTTTTGAAACTAGTGCTGACATATTGCAAATCAGGCTAAGTATGATTAAAATTAATTTTTTTTTAAATTGCACAAAGATGAGGCCCCCGTCCCAGGTTTATGCGACACTCAACGAATGAACTACCGTACTGTGTATTTGATTGGTACAGTTAGCTATTACATGATGATTATTGCAAAGAGAAAAACTATGAAAGTGTAATGAGGTAGAATCATGTTGCTACTTTAATTCTTCACAAGTTTACGTTCGTTAAATAGTTTATGATTTATCAACACAGTTGCATGAATATTAGTCGGCGTTTATCGAAAGTTTGTAAGGGAGGATAAAAGTACCGGGATACCAGAATATTCCAACGCTGTTTGCATGTCAAAGTGCCCAGACGGGTTGCAAGCTTTTACAGATGCAGTAAATGACGATATAACATTGTCGAGAATAGCTTTTGTGAGCAACGTCAGCGTAATTAGAGCTAATTAGACCAGCGAACTAATTGGCATGCGTAAGCCTTACGATGTAAACTCGTAGAAAAAAATTTCTCCTAGCATAACGCAAACAGCACAAACCTTCAGACTTTTCCATTTTACTGAACCGATTCTGAATTTAGTAGTTGATAAATAAACAAGTTTTTTTTTCAACTCTCATAAAAATACGCGCATATTCTCAAAATATCAATGCAATAGCATGCAGTTCCCATAGATTACTTGAGATAAACAATGATATTTCACGTTTTCTTTTCGTTCTACGTCTGACATGTGAAAAATTTATTCAATTACATATTAAATTGTACGAATGGTATAAACAATTTAATAAAAAAGGAAAATTTTCTCACTTATTGAACGTTGTTAAAACTTTTGAATGTTTTTACTAGAAGAATAAGGCTCTTATTTGTTTTCCAAGTGTGCATTATCAAGAAAAACATTGTTTGTCTGGAAGAATAATAGACCTCGAATGAGAATATATCGATCCTGGGTGGTTTCTCGAGCGTTTTACGTAAATCTCCAGCGGAAAATGAAAGAACAGAGAAGTGACTCGAGAAGAACACTCGAGTAGTCAGCATTTTTTAGATATGCATTCGATCATGAATTTCGCAACGAATACATCAGTCAACAACATCAGCATTCCATACAGGAACATGCACCTTTTTATAAAATCTTTACCGTCGATCTACACTTTAGGCCCTCTTTTCTTCCACGCGAGTTTTTTTTACATCCCAAACCTCGACATACATATATGGAAGTCTCTCGATTTTGAAGCTTATCTCTGCAAATTTTTAAAGCTCTTTGGATCGACCTAACGTTTCGTAGTTATTTATATCGTATGTACTTTTTTCAAACGAAAAATGCATTTTTTTCTGATCCTTCAGTCTCGTGAGGTGCGTGACTGCTCATAGTTGCCAATTCTTTAGTTAGTGCGCAAATTATACTGGCACAGTTTCTAAAATCTGAATTTTTTAAATCTATTGTTACTGCTATTGTTAATGTATCCACTATTTTATCCTATTATTGGATGACGCCCGGTGCCGGTTATCTGCGAACAAGATACCGATGCATATTCTACATCATTATGTTTCAATTTCATTTTTCACTTACAAATGAATTTATGTGCATCAAGGTTGTATATTTGTAATGATCGTGAATGTATATACTACGGCATAATGAATTATCTATTCATCTTTTTATGTACCTATTACATCTGTCTGTCTGTCCCTTTAAATATTTCCACTTGATTCTTTGTCATTCACAAAACATGTTTCTCGCGTTTTACGTGGAATTCCGACGGGAAGTAATCCTAAAAGTGATCGTAACATTTTTTTTCCTGGCAGGCTGCAACTCTTGTACAGGGTTGGCAGAGAGAAAACTTGAGCAACAGTTCGATTGAATAGAGCGCCCGGACTTTCGAAAAACGTGACTCGAAACTCAAATGTAACAGCATTCCAGAAACGTGTGAGATCCTTTACGCCATAGAACGGTATACAACTACATATACACATGAAACGAATAATACAGCATCAATAGAAATGCCTATATTTATTTAAAAGCAGAGAATAATGGGTGTTGCAGTTGATCCTATAAATTTATCCGAATTCTGCTTGCACTGTTGCTAACAATTTATATCAAGCAGCATAAAGTTTTTCTTTCAAACGTATAAATACAGGACTTAATAGCTGAATTCCGAAATTTTATGATATCTAAGAAGGGTCAAGTATGTGTCTTTTTGCTGCGGTATTCCCAAAGCAATAATACTGAGTGGACGGAGCGCGTGTAAAACATTTATGCCCCCAGTGATTCAAAAAAGTACGCTACCTAAGGCTGTATTACACCTTTCCATTGCAAGCAATATACGTATTCCACATGAGCACGAGAAGAAAAATAACAAAGATAAAACATCAGGCTGATATTATGTCGGTGCGGTAAAAATTATATCAAAAATGTTTCGTAAAAGTAAAAAGGCCCGCCAAGTAGTTCGATACTTTTTGTAAAATGATATGAAATTATTTTGTGACCAAGTCAAAATATATTGAAAAAATTTTGCATAGATTCCACAATTGAAAATTATGGTGGTACGAGTAAATTTTGATTTTTATATTATCAGTGCGGTAAAAATGATGGAGTCGAAAAAACGTTCTTTATGGTTTACATGAGGTCATTGATAGTTTTATATACTGCACATACAGTAAATACTGTATTAGAGATCATTGAAGTTAGTAAGACGGAAACGAAGAATTACGTATTCTGTTAAAAATGGTGAAAATAAATGACGTGATCGATCAAAACGATATTCAAAGACAAATTTTCTTCTTTTGCACAACTACTTTCGTACCCAATTGCCACACTTTTTCATTCAATCGTTCTGCGAGATGAAAGACCGAATTTCCAAAATCTACGAGTCTTTAAGCATATGTGAGTGACCGTAATATTATAGTGGAAGAGGCAAAGTTTGAGGAAAAGACGACTTCACCAACACCGACACAGAATATACCGTCTCTCGAGAATTTTCGATGAATTTCTACGAAGAAGAAAAACGTGCGTTTGGCTTCTCACCCGAAAATGCAAGGTAAAAGCCGCGGGACGAGAGGAGAGGATTCGCTTCGTCGCGCTTTGGTAAACTAGAGAGGGAGAAAATAAGAGGGCGCGAGAGAGAGAGAGAGAGAGAGAGAAAGAGGAAGAGAAGAGAGAGAAAGAGTGAGTAAATTGGGCTAAAAAGATAAAGCAGGAGGAAAGATTGAAACTGTTATAAATAAACGACGATGCTCTTATAATAGCTTGCGGCGAAATTAGCGTCGATCTTTCTCGCTCTTGGTTTTTCTGCCGCGATTAGAGATGCATACAATAAAAAAACTGTCATTTCCGAGCGAAATGTCGACACGTATGCAAACTCGGATGCGAGCTCGCAATGATGAAGCTTTTCTCTCTGCTTTTCCTCGACGGTCAGTCCGTTCAAGGCTCTCATCTTATTTATACCGATCAAAACGGCTTTATACAGCTTGGCAATGAAGAACGTCGCCCGATATCTCTGTACGGACTAAATATACATATGCAATACAGGATGACAGAAGTTTCCTTCTATTCGTCAAATGATTTCTCCTTTTAAGGGGAAATTGGATGTACAATCTTTGCCAAAAGTATGTTCGCAACGAAAAATTTGCAAATTTTGTACCTGAAGTGAAATGGCAAAAAGGAAAATTGGAAGTTCATGGGCGAGGTGGACAGCGAGCTTACTTATCATCTGGATATTTAGACACATCGTCGAAATTGTGAGGTAAACTTCCGGGCTTACCTTCGCAAAATGGATCAAGTCTCGGATCTGTGCTGCATATTCTACAGATTAACAAATGATGAAATATCTTAAAATCTTCTCGTGCAAGAAGTGAGAAAGTTTGGACAGAATTTTCGAAGTGGAAGTTTGAGAACATTACTGCAGTAAATTTAATTGTCTTTTGTTCGATTAAAATAGTTTCGAACGCATTCGGACACTGATATATTTCTGAAATTCTTTTGCGACGCCCGATATACGTATTTATTGATAACAGATGATTTACAATGTATACCTAGAGAAGTTAAAAGGTCACATAACAAATAAAAAGAGCAAGTGAGAAAACAAGATTATAGGAAATGAGCCTTGGCACACTCGAAATCCGTGTCACTTGGCTACTTACGTTTTACCTCGAATAGGGAGGTAAATGCAATTATCCGTGATCTCTCATCCCTCTCGCTATTTGTTTTTCTCCCCGGCAAAAGTTTCCTTTCTCTCTTAACGAAGTATGTATTATCACGTGTTAATAAAATCTATATGGAAGGTACAGAGAGAGAAATGGAGAGAAAAGAACGATGTGACAAATCTGTTACATTCTTGGAATCGGATACTGGCCGTCGGCCAAACTGCTACTAATGAGTCTTCTTCTAAGGGTCCAGGAAAACTGGACGCAACTGAAAGAAAGTCGATTTGCCTGCAGTTACATTCAGGCATTTGCATATTCCTTTTCGTAATTAGCGGAATTTATCCATCACAAACTGTTAAAATATAAAACGAAGAAAATGTATATGAGGAGCGACCGTTTAAAGAATATATCTAACCTAATTTTCGTTGCACATAATTCGTCATACTTATCAAAATATTCATTTTTGCACTCTAGAACTGTGAAGAGATTAAAATGTTGCTAAATTAAACTTTTAAAGTCGAAAACGTCTAAAGTCGATAATAGGTCTAACGTAAGTGTTAACTCAAGAGATTTCATTTAATAATAATTATGATTTTTCTCACTGTTTGAAAATTATGTCTTCGAAATTTTATAATTCATAGACAAGATATTTTTCTGTTATCTTGATTACTAATTATTCATTCGCAGTCAGCTAAGCTCGCGTGAAAAGGTTACATTCCAAATTTAGAGACGATAAAATAAGCAAGGTCATGCCCGTGACCATTTCAACTGTCGTGGTAGAAAGAGTGAGACGGAAATTTATCAACTAATGTGTACGTACTAAAAAAAGCAAACAAAAAATTACGTCATTATTGTATTCTCCTGTCATTAGATGGACAAATGTTAAAATCTTTTGTGGATTTTTATTAAAACATTTGGAAATTTTTTTCTCCACAGCTATTTTTTTTGACCACGATGAATATTTCGTTCACGGAAAGTTTTTTCTCAAACTCGTGCTAAGAGTATCACAGTTAACGCATTCTGTTTCCGGTTCCCTTTTTTCACCTCGATAATGACTCTGTCCAAGACAAATGTGCAAGGATATGTGAACCGTTCGATCAGTTATTCAAGTGTGACGCAATCGATAGAGACTCATTCTAACGCAGGACGCAATGATTCAAGCTCAAAAACATACGCACACGTATGCACGCCGAGACAGAACCTGACAAATTACATGACTCCCAAGTGTTTGTGTACTTTCTTATACGGACTTGATTTTTTGCAATAATTGTTGAAATTATAAAGTTTATTAACTTTTAACTAAAAATTGAAGATTGAGCAAAAAGTATGTAAAATCGTAACATAATTGCATATAATTGTAAAAGAGGATACCATTCAGAATAGTCCAGAAAAGCACAGTTCTGGAAAGATTCCGACCAATAAAACAGAATATAACATTGAACGCTCTTGAAACATTGAAATCGGAAAAAGACCAGTCAGAAGTATGCAAAAACCCGATCAAACTATATTAGGATAAGTATAAAAATAAAAGAGAAAAAACGGCGATCGATGCCTACTTCGTTGCAGCATCGTACAAAACTCCTGGGCAAATAGATACCCTCTCTCTGTACTCGCAAGTTTCACTGCGCTGTCGTTATGCCAACCACCACACTCACCCACCACATACCCAAATATCAGGTGCTCGAATCTTCGTGGATTTGTCAGTTTCGATAACTATCACGATATCTAAGCAATGAAACATCTTACACACATATTTATGTGGTACTATAAAAAATTCACACAAACTTCATTTTCGTTTCTGTTTTCCTTATTCGTATTAGTTTTTGTCGAAAAATATTGGTTTGAAAAAAATAATTGTTTCACAGAAATTTGTTGTTAAACTTTTCTGACAATTGTTACCAAAATATTCATCTACCTTTTTATAAATTTCTGATCATGGCATTTCAATACTGTTTGACTCATCTTTTGCAAAGCTTAGTGCTATAGATTCGTTTATGTGCATACGGAGAGTCGCATTTGGACGGCAAAATGTTCTTGTCTCAAATCTCTAACGTAACTCTAGGTGCAAAATCGCAAAAATTGAAACAATAATATACTCTTCTCCCCCGTGCTTCTTTTTGTCGGGATTTTTTTTGTTCCTGTACTAGTTACTTGTGAATGAGAGAAAAATATACGAGCTCCGTGCAAAAAAGCGAAGGATGCATGAGTATGAAAAAAATGAGGAAAAGATTCTCATGACGTTTCTCATTTCAGCATGCATATATATACTTAAAATTTGTCGCAGTGATATTATGAATATATTTCCATTCCATCTACAGATAAGTATGTGTAGGCACAATTACATGAAGAAAATATATATCACGTATGCGCACGAAAGGAAATGAGATGGCCCGCGAGGTAAGCATACTCGTCACTGAAGACTTTTAAATCTACAAAGTTACTTTCCTTTCCGTTATAAGCTTCAACAAAATGACTGCGAACTATCTGTGAGCCTATAGCTTTACATTAAGCCTTCCATAATTTTTTTATATAAATATGATTTTGACATATAATTTTTCGTGAATCTGCATTTAACTAGAAATAGACAGATCTCGGATACGGTGGATGTGAAATGTGCTTGATTTTGATAAGAAAATAAACATCATTTGTCCTATCTTCGAACTGTCCTATTTAATAAAAAATTTCAATCTTAAAAAATATCAGGTTCACAAATGTGCACTGTATGAATGCATCATAGAGACTTGTTCTTTGTTTGGACGACCTAATCCTCTTTCGATTGATTTTTTTCGACTCATCTTTGTCCGGGTTGACAATTTTGCTACATGTCAAATTTCATTCAAAAAAAAGGAAATTACTCTTCCCTCATGAAACGATTGACCCTCCTCAAAAGAAATATAAAAATTTAGGTATATCAAGGCTAAAGACGACCCTACGAATCTGTTGGACCATTTTTTTACAATCAGCTATACATCCACAAGTGGATCGATTGTCATCAAATTTCGAACAACAGAAAATCAAAATATAAAAATTCTAAAGCCTTCGTCGAGCGTGGAGTTTTCGTCCTATATTTATTAGCGTGCAGTGATAGGCTTGAGACTCGTCCAAATTTGGCTTCGTTGAGTCACTCATTGCACAAAAATCCCTGAACCATTTTAGAAAAGTCAATATACCAGAGACGATGAGCCAATCTGCACATATTACTCAACCATATATGTAAGTACATATATTGGATCATTTAATACGACATTATGCTTTGCTTGTTATTCAGGAAGACAAGTATTTCGAATTATAAAGACTGTAACATAATCTCCATGCTCAGAGTGATCATATTCGTAAGTACTAATTGTGAGTTCAACCATTGCGAATACGGGTTGACGACTACTTGTGTCTAGTGCTCCCTCAGGAATATCATAAATATTGCACATATTCAAAACATCCTTTTGAATCTTGACTATGTTATGAGAAAATAAACGACGAAGGGGGTGAGGCACTACAACCCCAAGTAATTTTATGTCTGAAGAGAATTTTGATTCACATTTCTGTTCAGCCTGCATGACAATGTAGTGAGTTGAAATTATAATTAGACCAGTAAATACGTATTTTTATAAAATTTACCTTTTTTATTGTTCAATTGTGGTAAGTTTATCAAATGGCGGAACAACATTTCATACAGAATCATGTTGGCTATGTGATTGTTGACAGTGGATTTCCGAATGTTTTAATAATAATTGGTCTCTTCTCATTAAGAATTTCACTATCACAGAGCTGGCGTACTGTCTCAAGTCCAGCAGTCTTAACTCAATAAGTGTCGCGACATGAATCACTACGATGAGAAAAGTGAGACATGAGATACTCCGTGACGTACAGGTAACCTACTTACGTTTTGTTACGTTAGTTATTACTTACATACGTGGTGAACTTATTTCAATGAGGGATTTTACGAGCGTACCTGTCATTGAGTATTTTGTCTAATGAAACCTGAAGTTGGATAATCCACCAATACAGTCACGTTAGAAAAGGAAATTAGTTCAAAAAGTTTCAAGAACTTGATATTTGTCATATTCAAGATGGCTCATCAGTAACATTATAATCGGAAACGCGACTTGAAAGAGAAAAATGGATGGAGGATAGGATCTGTCCAAGAAACAATTTCACTTTCCAGTTTCTTGTTATTCATCTCGGTTTACTTTTGTTAATCAGTAACAAAACATTTTCATACCTATCATAAGAGAACTCATCATTCATTAGCATACTTTAAGAAAAGTATTTCGGATAAAGTGTACTATGAGATTATAGATGTAATTATGAAACAGTGAAGGATTCACATAGTCATTATTCAACTATCTTGCAATCAAATATACAGAGAAACGCGTGTGAGTAAATTGAAGTTTGGAGGGTGAAAAAGCAACACGCCCTTTACGCTTATAGTTGCGCACGGAGACGAAAAACATACGCACTGCGTAGAAGGAAATTGAGCAGTAGCTTCAACGCACAGCACTCTGAGGGCGATAACGCATCTATCTCTATCCCGTACCTCACCCCTCAAGAAACTAGGTCGCTTAGTCCATTAGCCAAGTTATCTGACCCCCTCGCTCAACATGAGATACAAATTTTACTCTTTTCTTCTCCTGCGCTTATATCTCTCACAATCTTGGCCCTTTGTCGCATTTTTTCCCATATACGTATATGCCAAACAAAAAAATTCAGTTGTTTCATTATATACTTCAGGATATATCTTGTAACTCTCGGACGTAATTTATGTATTTTCTGTTTTTTTCGATCTGCTAATTTTTCACAGGCAACTTTTCATTGACAAACTATAATGTCTGTATACTTGCATATTCAATGAAAATGTTTGCATACTTGGCACCGGAAATGGAAAAAATTGGTTTACCCTTAATGTTGATATTTGTTAGTAAATGTTGCAAATTATTCATAAAATATTTTTTCAGGCATTACCAAAAAGTTATAAAAAATGTCGATTTCCGTTTAAATTTGGTCCGGTTTACAGTTTTTAGTTGAAAATTATTTATCAAATTTAGTGTTAATGTCATTTAAACTTTTTATTTATAACAGTGACAAATTATTACCAAAATTTAAAAAATGTAAGGTTTTTAATCACATTTGTATTGATATCTGTTTAGCTCGTTTTTCAAGATTATATAATTTCGCGTACAAAAACTTTTGATTTTGAGGGTCGCATTATAACTACATATGCATGTACCTCAAGCAAGGTACCTCAACCTCTCCCACGACTGAGTAAATGAATCTCTGCAGATACCAATTTTATCGAATCGATCGGTTCGATAAATGGCATAGGCGTCCTACTTCTAATTAGTTTTGTAATGAGTCACGAAAGCTTTTAGTCAAATGCACGATTTGTTTTTAAAACTCGGTCCCCTTTTTTACGAAAACAATTTCGACAGAAATTACCTTCCAACAACATTTTTTATATGCTTTGGTCCATTAAAAAACGTCAAGTTACAAAGCAGGAGTGAATAAGAAAAACATGCAAATTTTGTTTACAGCTACGGCATGTACGTATTTCTCTAAAATATTTCCCTTTTTACGATCAATGAATGAGACTGGCTTGAGTAACGATCATTACTCCAAGCTTGCTATTATATATGCAAGTCAAGGTTACAAATTATAAGCAAGGCATTTATTTTATTTTTCGAGTATGAAAAAAAAACTTCAATCGAGCATAATTTGCTTTTTTCGAAGTATTTCCATATTGCAAAGGGAATTTCAAGACTGCTTTAAATGTTGTGAGAGCCTTCGGAAGACTGCGCTTTAACGAGTTTCGTACATATTTACGATGTAATATAAAAATAACACCAATATTTTAGAAAATATTTTAGAAAATTCCACAAAACGATGATTATGTTGCGATGTGTTGTTTTGCACCAAAAAGCTTACCAATAACACTAGAATGAACGTAGTCGGATGCAAAAATCAAGCTAGCTCAGTCATTTTTAAATATTGGAAAATGAAAATTCTACGTGCGCTCTCCGCTATGCATTACTTTCTTGCTCGGCGAGAAATTAAATTTACATGTATCCAGAAGTAAAAAGCAACCACGGCGAAATTATAATTTATAATTTTATCCTTATATTTTAATTCGTGATTTTTTATACCTAATTTCACTTTGCTAATGTAAAGGTGAGCTTTTGTGGTACACTTTTCATCGTCATACATAATTCATGAGATTAATAAATCTAAATTGACTTTGTTGCCCATTAGGAGTTCGTTAACCCAAATGTTCGTGTCTGGTTTTCATTTTTGTCGACGACTACATCATGACTACTAACGCGATCGTACCATTCACATAACATTGCTTACGATTCATTTTTTAAGATTTTTTTTCAAAAAATTTAAGGAGAATAATTACTTATAATTCATTTTAAAAAAAAGTACATCGTTGATAATGGAATACACGACTGTATATGCTCATGTAAATGATTATAGAATGTGATTTTGATAGTAAATTTTGTTTCTTGCCTCAATTCAAGGATGCTCTTTATGAAAATTACGTGCAGTCGTGTGAGAATGATGAAATGTGGTGACATAATAAGATAATAGAATAAGATTCTTACGAGAATACGTCCTGTGGTGGTTTGACCGGAAATGAGCTCGCCAGCCCAATCTTTGGCCTCGGTCATGAAGGTCCCCTCGAACTCCTTGCTCTGGCGAGCGGCCTTCTGCTCCTTCTGCTTCGGGTCATTGGGAGCGAATTCTGGCTCCTTGCGACACCAAAGAAAGGCGAACGCCCGCCAAAGCAAGACGATCAGCAGCCCAGAGAGGAAGGTGAATATGCTTGAGAGTAAGAAGCACCACCATTTCCGTTCGAGGAGGCAGTCGTCTACCGGAGTCTGCTCGGTCGTCTCGTTGCACGTCATACCGGCAGATCTCTGCCTCCCGTGTCGTACATTCACCGGCCCCTTTTAATACCAGCCAAGCCAGCCGTTGCTCCTTTTATGCGACGATGCTTCATCATTGAACTATCCGAGAGCTAACCGCGCGACAAACTATCGCGGCAGCTTCCCGGCCAGCGCACCATGCAACTTTATCTCTGCAAGCACGCTCTTTACCACTCGCCCTTCCACAGCTACACATCCGTAGATTTATTTACCGCTCAAGATTTATACCCTTTAACTATTTAACGCGTTACTTACGCAGCCCAGACTTGAACCACGTTTTTTTTTCTTTCTTGATGACTTTTTTTTTCTTTTTTTTTAATAATAATCACCTCGATCCCATATTTCAAACTCGGCTCTTTTCACGCACTCAATTCCTTCGCGATCTCAATTTTCCTTTCTTTACTATACTCGCACACTTTTCTCCCCACGCGTAACACCAGTATCCTGCTTTATCGATGAATATCACTTAATTCCCTCTCCTTCGGTGTATTCGCACGCCCGTGTGTGCCCTCCGCCGTTCTATCCTTCTTTCCTTTTACCTTTTGACCTCCGCACGCTCGTCGCTACGAGGCGATTCTCCTCAACGTCAATATCTTCCGAAACACGGAGAACTTTCCGCTCCTCGGAACGGACATTAAAACGTCCGCTTGATCCTCTCACGCTTTTCCCTTCCTACGATCAATTTCTCCTATCTCATGGGTTTCGGAAATTTCACCACCTTTATTTTCCGATATTCGGATACACTCCGCGAACAACACGCGACACCACAAAATAACTACAGAATGACGATTTTATCGATGACGACGATAATACATACCAATATACGACTAATATTTTAATAACAACAATAATAATAATGCGTTAATAATAAAAGGATGTCTATCCAGCACTAATCCCAATATAACGAGACACTCGCGGAAATGAGCATTCGCAATGACGATTGCATCGGGATTGACACTCTTGTTATGGACACTGAACAATTATATTTTGTGAGAAGTTGCCAGACTCTTAGCCAGCACTTGTCTTCTCATTCCGTTTATGTTTTTATTTATTCACTTTTGCTGGTAAAGCGTAGAGTCGGAGCGTGTGGACACGAATATACGTTTTTTATTTAGCTCGCTTGCGTCTCGAGCGCTGACCGGGACTCGAGAGCAGCGGCCTTACCTCGCTCCTCTACTTCTCTTTTTATCGTCGAATCTTCCTGTCATCCATTCTCCGTTCCTCGACTCAATTTTTCTCCCAAAACACTCGACACACTCTCGATCACGCTTTCTGCTTCAACGCGACGACGAAACACGTTTCTCTCAACCTCCCGTGTATTCGCGTCCTCTCGCTTGGCTCGCGACTCGCCACCGAATGTGCGATACGTTTTTTTTAGAAATATTATTTCCACCTCTGTCTCTTGGTTCCACTCTATCTCTATCTCTCTCTCTCTCTCTCTCTCTCTTGCTCTTCTCTGTTTTCCTCACTTTCTTTCGCCTGCTCTTCTCACAAACGCGCTCTCTTCTCTTAGTTTTCCGTGAATGTCGCGCATCGATGAAAACGCGTTAGCCTCGACGACGCTCGACGACGACGGCGACGGCCACGGCAACGACGACGGCGAAGACGAAGACAAAGACGACGACGACGTCCACGACGATAACGACGACAGAAAGCACCACGACAACCACCAAGCGAATCCGACTGGTACACCACACTAGCACTACTCTGCAGCAATCAATACGCAACAATGGACCGGGACCAATAAGCTCGGAGCTTTTCCTGACGTAGTGGCGCGCGCCCTCTCTAACGCGCGCGCGGTTTTGCGCTTCCCGCTCCCACCGACCCTTCAGAGCGCTGCCAGCGCCTCCCTCTCTCACTCTCTCTCTCTCACTCTATATTACTCAGGCGCGTTCGCTTTCCCGCGTGACTTATATTACTCCCGTCTCTTTCTTGCTCCAACTCTCTGATACGAGCTTTGTTTCTTTCTTCTGCCCTCGCCTTCAGTTTTCCCTCGCTACTGGCTCGTTCTCGCGGTGCTCTCTTTTGCTCGCTAGCGACCCTTCGAAGCATCACGAGCGCCACGTATCGACAAAACGACGAATCGTCTCACCCCTCGAAGCGAGAGTGCACTATCAGAGAGATAGAGAAAGAGAGAGAGAGAATAGTCTTGACAGCCTCGCGACTGCGCCAAGATGCTTTCGCGTCTGATCCCATATATTTCATTTTTGAGAAAAAAATTAGCGAATTCTTTACGAAAATGTTTAATTACTTGCAATCCGCGTGTACTACCGTTTGCTCAAACGTTCATCTCGAGAACGTTAATGACGCCATGAATAAAAGAGTGCTCGCGAAAGCGTCATGTGGATAATTTTGTCACCGTTGCATGTGCGACGCCAAGTCACGAAACAATACGAAACAGCCTTCGGCTCGCGCCGACATTCAAGCTGTACCTTCTCCTCTCCTCGCTGCCTCGTCGCTTATACCTTTTTCCGTGCCTTTGCTCGGCTACCACCGAGAATGAAAGAAACTTGCCTTTTATACACAGAGCTTATTTATCTTCTTTATGACAGTCAAAGGGTTGAGAATATATAAAAGTGATTTTTCCATTTCTGAGGTCAATTTGAGTTATTACAAATAAAATTGCTGTACAACCTGCGTACACGCTTATTAAATATTTTATTCGGTATGTAATTGCTTTGACTTGTATGATAAATAATTTTAGTGTACATCATCATAATTCTCGACTATTAGAATCATAAAAAAGCCACAATCCCCCCCGCAATCGTAATTGTGAAAACATTATGCGCATTTCACAAAAATAATTTGAAATCAAAATATAGATGTCTCCAATCGTGTTATAAAAAGAAATTCATGAAAATTTGGCAGCAATTTGGCATCTTGACTTGAAGGCTAAAAAACTTCAAATTTTCATTTCCTTGTATGTCTTTTATTTTCCGATTTTGAATCTCTCGTATCTATCAACTTTTTTTCAGGACCGCGTGACCCTGAGCAATTTCTACTTAAAAGGGTTATGAATCTGGTCCAATTTCGTTGGATACATGATGTGGGGATGATAGCTGATAAATCGATAAAGTATGCACACACCAGTTTTCGTGTGTGTTGATTCGGAAAATGGAAAACTTACGAAGAATGAAAAGGAAAAAGAACGAGCCCAACCGAAAGAAAACGACCCTTGCGTCACGGCCTCTCGACCGCGAATGACGACCTCCTGCGTGCACCTGACCACCTGACCTCGTGGTTGCAGCGAGCGAGATTGACGTCACAGGTTGCTGCAGCAACCTCCGTGCTATTTTCGTTGCATCGCCCATAACATTGAGTTGGAACTTTCTAGAGAATATTTTCATTATCATATTTCTTCTAGGTTAATAAAATAATCAAATAGAACATGAACTCTGTTTTTTTTTAATTTTTTAATATCTCAACGCTTTGATTACAAGACAAAAAAATCAATGCTACAGCGGCGCATCATTTCGTAAACACATGTCTTTTCGAGCATTATAGAATCAGAATTCGCAGATACTCGTACTTGCCGACTGAACATCAAGGCGCACCTGAACAATGTTAAATCTCGTTCCGTCTAGAAAAGCAACTTTCGGTCTACGGGATTGGCTGTTTCTACCAGAGCTCGACGATATATTTACTTTTCTATCGTAAACTTGAGAGAAATTCCAATTTTCGTCATGAAAATGTGTATCTTTGAATCTCAATGAACCATCAAATTTAAGCTTTTTTCTAAGAAATACAATATTTTCATCTCGATATGCAATGTTGAATTGTAGTAAGAATGAATTTTTTTAAAGTAAAACAAAGGTAATTAATGAGTCGTTTTACTCGCAAATTCTATGCTAGAAATCTGGGTGTTATGATCACAAAACGTACGTTTCGCAATACGTGTGAACACCGCCTCGTATGATCATACACGGTGCTCTACTACTAACACTCGTTCTCTCGGCTCTAAAAGTTTTCTTGTGCCATTCACAAATATGAGTAAATAATAAAATTATGATTTTTTATTTTGTATTTTTTAATTCGATTTACTAGTCTTGAAAGTTATAATCGTCAATTAAATATTACATGTATTTTATTTTTATTCAGATATTCATCAAAAACGAAATTGTAAAGAATTACAAATATCGAAAAATCGGTAGCACTTTTTTAATAAAATTGTTTATGTTGACGTATGTGTAGTTGATATTTACATATATTTAGAAGATATTTATACACTTTTTGTTATAGTATTTTTGGCGGGAAGAAAAAAGGTTGCGATAGGAAACTTGCTTACGAAAGTTTTGATAAGTGAGCCCTGTAGGTAAAACAGATTCGCAACAAATAACAGCGCACTCTGTTGAAAAATGAAGGATTCGTCACAGGACGTCGATGCAGCAGCAAACGTCGGTAGCTGATAGTGATAATTGTCGCTAGAAAAGTTACAGAATTTTGCTCTGTTCCTTTCTAGTCCCCGTGCACACATCATACATAAACTGCACGAATGCTCTAGCGAGCAAATTATGACATCGTTTCTTATCAGAATCAAGAGTGTACGCTTCGGAAATTCTCAGTTACGTTACTACGCCAGCAGCCTCAACATGAAGGTAGTTTTTACTGTATAATTACACAAAATATTTATATTTTTATTTTTGAATTTATTCTAGGTACTATCTATACGTTCTTGCTTTGTTTTTTCGAAACGGTTATTTTTTTGCCACAGCTGCTTGCTAAATCGTACATTTATAGAATTTGAATGATCGTGACTGGAACATGGCCAGTCACGGAAAATCAAGATTCCTCCTCTTTTTTTTTTTCTAGTGCGAACTTTTTCCAAACTGATTCATTCCCTTGAAAATATCTTTATCTATTACATTTATTTATTATAATCGTTCAATGCACATTTTTTTCATGTACAGAGATAAATCGTTAGCGTTTCTTCTTTTCCGGTACGTGATTCCATGATTTCGAAAACTCATGCATTTATTTTTTGGTTAAGTTTCTCGAAAATCATGGTTCGCACACATATAATCGTAATTATTCATAGTCGCGATACTGAAAAAAAATGATTAGTAACCAATTTTTCTAATCTAAAAACTTTTTCTAATCGTTTTGTTTTATCGTCTTACTCTTTGTCCGTTTAAAGACATTGGAGTATTGCGTGATGACAAAAAGTACACCTTGTTTTTTATTTGGAAAACTTTTGTGATAATTCAAATTAATAAAAAACCCGATTATATGCTGCTATCAAGTGCACAATTATTTGTAACATTAGGGTAGATAATTCTTGTATATAAATTCAGATGTAATTAGTGGGAGTATGCTCAGCATACTGCTCAGGTAGCCCTCATAAAATTAAATATTTAAAAAACAATTAGATAATGACTTTTGAATATAAAACTACACGTTTTAAATACAATGTTTATTTGTCACTATTATTTCAGTAATGTTTCATTGAACTGTGAGAGTACAACATTTAAGTTCTTTATGTTAACGAAAACTTATTTGTAGTTGGACGGCATTCTTCATGATATTTTTTTGGTATTTAGTTCTGGTTTACAGTTTCTCTCTTAAATATTAAGAGCCCAAAAATATTTTATAAAATATATCTTTTTCCAACAGAGCTTCATAAAACATACAATGACTGAATTTTTCTATGATTTAACTTTATTTTGTTAGAAAGGATTGGTGCTTGGAGTTTATGAGTCCCACGACAAGAATGGTGTTAACCTTACGCCAGCGGCCATAAAGTACAATGAATCCACGAATGGAAAGCTACTGGAACATATTCGGATGTAAGTTAAATACTTGAATTTTTCATTGAAGTTGTTCTTCTGTATTACATCAAAAATCAACTACTTTTCTTCTTCAATTTTTATTAAAATATCTTTCTCTCAGTGTCAATATTTTTATACAGTAGAGAATATTAAGTTAGCTATTAAAAATCATATTTTAAAATGAATAGTTACCTCCCAATGAAATCTACAGAGCTACATGATTCAAAATCCACATTAAAATCAAATATCCACTTGTGAAAAATATATGTAAGAAAAAAATAGCGCAATTAAATAAAAATACTACATTCTCTGTTCCCTGGAATTCCTTTTCAATTGTACATAAGGGCTCATTTAAAATATGGGAAATGCTTATTTTTCTTAGTTATGAGTTTTCTATCTATCAATCTAATTATCATTATTTTGTTTCTTTTTTTTATTACCATAATAAATATGACATGTAAAACACTTGAATAGAAATATTAACATTGTCAGTTTCGACAACAAATATCTGGATATCAGAATGATCGATATATCTTAAATTAAACCACATTTTTGGTTATAAATTTGATTGTATTTGTGCTTATTTATTGAAATGTCTGTTTCCAACAACTTAATGCATGTACTTCATTACCTCACCTTGTTTTAAATATAGCATGCACTCAATTTTTCCAAAGTTACTTTTATAGGGAACTGCATTGTGTTTTTATTTTCATATCAAAAAGTTTAAATAAACTTTTATTAAACTGTAAAGAATACACTATACAACATAGCATTCAGAAAAGTATAGTTTTCCCGAAATGTAAACTTATGACTTCCCAAATTTTCTATCTATTTTTCTTCATATCGAAAGAAATATTTGGTCGATTAAGAAATAAAATCACTCTGGTAAAAAAATAAAAAGAAATGTTCAACGTTCATTAAGAATTTATAATCTTTTTCTTCGACTCGTATCAAAAGTCTTATCAGCTTATATACAGCTGCATGAAAATGAGAAATCCGACTACTGAAGTAAACACATTTTATGTATCACGGTTGTGATAATAATGCATTTCAGAAGTAAAAAATAATTGTCTTTATTGTAATTATGGTATATTTTTATACTTTCCTACATTTAGAAAAGTGAACAGAGTTCCAGAACTACCTAATTTATATAAATGTAATTATGAAATCGAGGTACAAAAGAGCATAGTTTTTATTTCCAGCCTGAAACAATTGTTATAATGCTGCCTGAGCTTGATTCAAACACAAATCATTTTCTCATATGATAAAATAAACAAATGAATAAACAGATAAGTTAAATATACGTAATTATATATATTTCAATCTCTTTTCTTCTTTTTTTGGTATATCATTGGTATTGATGAAGTCATTATTAATTTCGTAGAAAGTATTCCGTGTTAAAAACTTATGAAAAGAAAAAAAAGATAATCTTTTTTTTTCTTGTCGCGAATTCTCCTTCGCACCAAAATTATCTTGAGAGAGCTCACTAGCATTATTTTGATTGTTTCAGGAGAGGCTAACAGAATCTCGCGACAATACAGATCGCTATAGGAAAACACATAGGTCCCTCCTTCTACCCAAAGACCCTCGTTTTATCAAGCTCTCCTCTCGTAGCGAAGAGAAACAATATTCCGATCGCCGAAGAGAAGAAAATTGAGACATTTATCGTCGACTATTGGACCCGAGAAAAAAAAATTATAAAAGCGAGTAAGACGACAGCGATGGATGTATTTAAAGATCAAGCAATATTGACGAAATTTCTTGATAGCTAGTTTGAGGATCGATAAGATTTCAATCTTGAAAAAAAATTGAAGAGAAATCATTTAACCTGAAGAAATAGAAGTTAGAGAAGAAGACGAAAGAGAAAAATGACAACCATCGGTGGAAGCGGAGGTAGTGGCGGTGGGCCGGGAAGCAGCGGAGGAACGCCAACTCGAAAACGTCATCTGCCATCCGCGAATGTTTTGCACGGAATGAGTGGAACCCTTGAAGACAAGAATAACGATTATTTATGTCCGATTTGCTTCGAGTTGATAGACGAGGCCCACATTACACGATGCGGTCACACATTTTGTTACCGGTGCATCGTTAAAAGTTTACAAATGAACGAACGTTGTCCAAAATGCAGCTTCACGCTCAGCCAACAAGATATATTTCCGAATTTTTTGTTGAACGAGCTCGTGTCGAAGTACAAAACTCGAATAAAGGGGATGGCTGAATTGTCGAGTAAAAATCCAGGCGATGGAAGTACAATCATCGGACAGTCCAACGATCATCACGGTATACCTCAGTCGGATGGCTTGAGAAATTTATTGACGGCGGAGAGCGCCTATTTGACTCTACCTGATGTGAATGTAATGTTGGAGGTTTTGACTCAGAGAAAATTACTTCTTGAGGCGGAAACTTGCGCAGCTCAGAACAAACTATTGCATGAATTCCTCAAGCATTTGTTATTACAGAAAGAAGAGCAGAGAAATCAATTGCAAAAAGAAGTCTCGTTGATAAAACGCGATATGGAGGAAGTTGAGAAAATATTGCTCGAAGTTCAGAGTAAGTGTCCAAAAGTCGAGGATCTTCGAGGCACGAGCGAAAATGAGACGTCTCAGATGTCCGCGATTAGAAAAGAAATGATTGATCTAATCGACATTATAGATTCGAATATGGTGAAGGATGATGACGTTACAAATCCAGCCGGTACGAAAGAAGCTTTCGCGAACACGCCACAGAAGCAATCCAAGTACTCCCTCGTCTCGACATTGGCCGTCCGGAGAAAAAGAATGCATGCCCATTTTGACGATTTTGTCCAATGTTATTTCGACTCTCGGGCTAAGGATTTGTTGTTCGGTGGTGGACAGCAGCAGCAGCAACAACAACAAAAGTGTCAACAAACTCCGATGGACACGATTCACGGAGGAAACACCGGCCTCGATTTTTTTCGGGAAAACCTCGTCAAGTTTTCTCGATACAATTCATTACGACCGATGGCGACTCTCAATTATTCGTCAGATATATTCAACAACTCGACGATCGTTTCGAGCATCGAGTTCGACAAAGACAATGAGTTTTTCGCGATCGCAGGTGTTACGAAGCGGATCAAAGTATTCGATTACGGCGCAGTTATTAGGGACACCGTCGACATACATTATCCGTGCGTCGAAATGATATCGAGTTCGAAAATCTCGTGCGTATCTTGGAATTCTTATCACAAAGGAATGCTCGCTTCGTCGGACTACGAAGGTACGGTGACCGTATGGGACGCGGCAACGGGACAAAGAACTCGAGCCTTCCAGGAGCACGAGAAGCGATGCTGGTCCGTTGATTTCAACGACGTTGACACTCGACTGATCGCCTCGGGCTCGGACGACGCGAGGGTGAAACTGTGGTCACTGAATATTGACCACTCGGTCGCCTCTCTCGAGGCGAAGGCAAACGTATGTTGTGTAAAATTCAATCCTCGGAGCTCTTGCCATTTGGCTTTTGGCTCGGCGGATCACTGCGTTCATTATTACGATTTGCGCAACATGAAGGAAGCTCTTTGCATATTCAAGGGTCACAGGAAAGCCGTTTCTTATGTTAAGTTCATTAACGAGGAGGAAATTGTCTCTGCGAGCACGGATTCCCAACTTAAAATGTGGAACATTAATAATCCACACTGTCTACGATCATTCCTCGGGCATGTAAACGATAAAAATTTCGTTGGTCTCGCGACCGACGGAGATTACGTTGCCTGCGGATCCGAGAACAACGCGCTCTATGTTTATTACAAGGGACTCACTAAACAATTGTTTACTTACAAATTCGACGCAGTCAGAAGCGTTCTTGAACTTCAAGAGAGACGGGAGGAAGATCTCAACGAATTCGTCTCCGCTGTTTGTTGGAGACAAATGTCCAATGTCATAGTTGCTGCTAATTCTCAGGGTATCATCAAGATACTTGAACTCGTTTGAGATCCTTCTCACTTCATTTTCGATCCAATTTGTCGTTCTCTTTTCAAGAAATGAAACTGACATTTTTTCCATTCAAATACTTTTTTTTCTTTTTTCGTATTTGAATAAAAAACTTAATTTCAATTACAAATTTCATTAGATTGAATTATCGTGTAAATATTACAATCTCGCATCTAGAAATTAGATAATAATTCTAATTGAATGCACGGTACGATTGACTCATTTTTTACCTACGATATCAATTAATTTTTTTCTCTCATTAAAGTTTCTCGTCTCTCGGTTTCTCGTTTTATGTTTTGTTGTAGATTTCTAAATATATTTTTTAAGTGTTTTACACGAAAAAGAAATATCAAGAAAAGATAATTCGAACGACCCATTCAATTTAATTTAGCGTGCAAACGTTTTGTTTTTATAAAACACTGATTTCAAAAGGAAATTGTTATAAAAATATCGCGTCGTGCGGATAATAACTTTCAGCAGAATCCAATAAAGTCTATTTCGTTAATAAGTTCTAGAATTTTTTTTCGTTATAAAAAAAAATAATTAGACGAAACGTTATTATAAATTGATTTTTGTTTCAATTTTTCATTCAACATACCACAATTAATTGACTTCAATCTTTCATTCAATGTATAATAGTCGAATATTAAAAAATTCATCGTCTCATGTCACTAGATACATAATTAGTTGCATACATATGTTTGTACCAAATTCGTTTTTAATCTGTTCGCTTTCTTAATTCATGTGCAATGTCATCCTCGACTATTTTTCTAATGTGATTTTTATATGAATATTTTAATAACGATAAAGATTTCTTGATTTATTTACAAATATTAATTCATCTAACTGTTGTATGTACAAATGAAAAAATTCAACCCTCACGATGCAAGTATATCTCGAGAGTATGCAAGCGTCAACGTTTTTTGAGCAAAATATAAAAAAACGATGCAGTAAAAATTAAGATTTTGAACCGTCGAATCTGTGTCTAGATAGAAATGAAGGATTCTTCTCAAGAGTTATTATCGATATAGCACTGTTTTAGACTGACTTCTGTTACGAATGATTAATCCCCAATTTAATTCAATAACAAAAAGTATTCCACGTAGTATGGTTCGGAAAAAAATAATCATTTTATTTAAATTAAATTAAGAAGCTGCGACGCAAGATAATTCAGAATTGCAAAAAATTTTCGCGCAGTCGAAAAAATTGGACCGTTTTTTCATAAAATAAAAAACTGATCACCTGTGTTAAATATTAAGCACATTTATATATAGAAATCATGTTAAAAGAAAGTACATTTGGTTGTTAGTTCTGAGTCGTATGCGACGTTTACAAGTCCGAATTTTCAAATTTAGTTCCTTTTTTTGATTTTTCTAATTTCTCGAAAACCCATGCCAATAAAGTCTGTTATCTTTTAATTAATATCTCAAAGTTCGGAAATCTTGAAAATCAGTCAGTGCCAGCTAAAAAGCTAAACAGTCAACAATTTCATACTGGCTGCAACTAACACTGCATAAACTGGAAGACTGCTCAAGCTCTATCCGATCTGACGTTGATTCCTGTCGGTTCACATGAATTATGTTACGATCGTTATTCCGTAAATTACTTCGGGCAAATCAAACTAGAGATTTTTTTTACACCCCAATAAAACGTTTGAAATAATAGATTATTATTTTAAACAAAATATAGCGATTACTGAAAAAAAGTATAGCAATTAATTGAAATTTAATAATAGTAAATAATGTTCGTAATTTTGTTACTCTTAATTAAGAATGCGTTAAAGTTTAGTTCAGGATAAATACCATCAGAGACACGTTTATAATTTTAGTGACGTATATAAATCATACATATAAAGGAACTTAGTTCCAACGAGCACTGAAAACGAGTTATTAGTCTCTGTTCAATACCTTGCGCATGCACAATGCTCAACGATTGCCAAATCGTTAAGGAAAAAAATCTCTATTCCGATAGCTCTCCTGTGCGATTAATTAATTTCAAGGATTGGTTGTGAAATATCACGAAGTTCATTGAGATATTAGAAAAATTAAGGAGACTCTAATTTCAAATCTCAAAGCTCCAAAAAGGAACACATCACAATTTTTGTACATTCAACTTGCCGTGTTCTCCAATAATACAATAGAAAAATAATTTTATAATTAGAGTTAATACCAATTAAAGCGTTTAATCTGCGTTACTTGAATTACAAATTTTTCAATGTTTAAGAAAAACTTGGTTGAATTAAACTGTCAAGTGTCCAGAATTGTCAATGTGTTCCTTTAAATGAGATATAAAGGAGAAAAGAGATGATGTCACGACTGAATGTACACAGAACCTCGACAGTATCGAGATGTAAGATAGTAGAAAACAAATAAATCAGATTATTTGATGTTAAGATTAGAAAAAAATGTAAATTGTAAGTTAGAGTTAAAAATTTGTGCCAAGTTAAAACTGATAAGGAGGATACGAGTGAGGGCTTTATCGTGGCTTCGAAGCTTCGTCAAAAGAGAAATATTTTTTCCTTCACTCTTTTTCGTTCAATAATACATTTTTTCCTTGTTATAATAAAACTAAAAAATAAATAAAAATATTGAAGCCACGCAGTTCCTACAAAAATAATTTTTGACGTTTCGTCTATTTTATTACTTTTATCTTTATCAATCACTCTCGTTTCAAATTTTCAAGTACTGCACAAAAAAAAGAATCATCGACAGAAAAACATAGAACGTCAAAAAATGATTAATTTTGCATCGATGTCCCTAATAAAAATTGTAAAGAATGATATATATCGAATATTTTGCGTTTTGAGTTCATTCATTATTATTTTTTTTTTTGAGAGTGAACAAAATTGAGTAACCCCGTTTAGAAAGTGTTATATTCATTCTTCGTATGACGGCAATGGTTCGAAGATGTGAAAAAATGATTGAAAGATGTGAGAAAAGGAAAAGCGCTTCTTGTGGTAGCGAAATGTTTCGCAAAAATGAACGATTTTTCGCGCGAACGTGGTTATATTGAACATGTTGAAGTAAAGATGAGAGTGTGGGGCAGGTTGATAAACAATCCTAAGATTAAATCATACGAATAGTATATTTTTAGAAAATATTTTAAAAAACAGCGAGAGAGAAATGCTAAAATTGACATGATTTATGTCCGAAGGAGCCTATAGATATACATTATAGTTAATAAACTTACGAATTGGTGTTTGAAAAATGAATTTGATTAAAAGCTTTCTTCGAGCATTCGTTTATTTACTATTTTTTAAATTACGTTTTATTTCTCCCTAAAATTAATTTTCCTCCCAAAATTTATCGAAAAATTTTATTCCACAAAAATAAATATAATGGTAATCACAGAGCTGGACCGAATTTGAAGAAAAATGAAACTCGCGTCTTTTGGGGACTTGCGGACAAGGATCACGTTGGAGTGGCCGTCGTAGGTTTGGGTAAACCAAACTTAGGAATCAATCAACTCGAGGAAATTGACGAAGGGAAGGAAAACATTCGCGAGGCAGTAGCAGGTATATTGATACAAAAGATAATTCAATTTACCAAATTGTCTCAAATAATTCAATTTTTTGGAAAAAGTAGTAGTAGTAGTATGAACTCTTGTAGTTTCAGCAATTTTTTTTAGAAAAAGTAACATTATTGTTGAGCTATTTTTCAAGTTGAATAAGTCTTTGTAAAAGATATTCCGATTAGAGATGTTTAACTAAAAAAACTAGAAAGAAAGTGCAAAAAGAAACGTCTATAATTATTTAAAGCCGGATGTCGTGCGCTGGACGCTGTCGACATCAAGGACATTGAGGTCGAATCCTTTGGAGATGCTGAGGCCTCCGCGGAAGGAGCGAACCTCTGTTCTTGGTTCTTTCAAGAATACAAGAATAAGAATTCGCAAAAGAAGTTGCCAATTGTTTCGTTCTACGATCATGATAAAAGGTGAGAAAGATCACATCATACTAGTTATTTCATTCATTGGATGGCTTACCATCTACTATAACTGTAGCATGTTTTACTTAGATTTACTTGTAAAAAAGATAAAAAATATCTCTCCTGAATGAAAGTAATGAAAGTTGTTTTTTACAGCGGAGCAGAGGCATGGAAGGTTGGAAAAATAAAAGCTGATGCCCAAAACTGGGCTCGGAAGTTATCTGATACGCCGGCAAATCTCATGACACCAACGATTTTCTGCAAGGAAGTATCATCGGTGTTAACCCCCCTGGGAGTTGCCGTAAAGATTTACGATAGAGCGTGGGCGGAGGAGAAAAAGATGGGTTCTTTCCTGAGTGTTTCTCGAGGCAGCGTGGAGCCGCCGAAATTTTTGGAGATCGATTATAATGGGACTGGGAACAGTGCAGCGGTCCCGATAGCTTTCGTTGGTAAAGGAGTTACATTCGATGCCGGTGGTATAAGCTTGAAGCCACCAGCACAGATGGACTTGATGCGTGCCGATATGGGCGGCGCGGCGTGCGTCGTCGCTTCGATAAAAGCCGCAGCTGAACTTAAGCTGAAGCTTCGAATAGTCGGTCTCATACCGTTGACTGAAAATCTTCCATCTGGAAGTGCGACCAAACCTGGTGACCTCGTCGTCGCAATGAATGGAAAGAGCATCATTGTTGATAACACCGACGCTGAAGGACGTCTCATACTCGCTGATGCCCTCTGCTACGCTCAAGAATTCAAACCGCGATTCATTCTTGACATTGCCACTTTAACGGGTGCAATGAGCATGGCCATGGGTGCTGCAGCAACTGGTGTATTCACCAATAGCTCTGAAATTTGGGAAATACTCCACAACGCCGGTACAATCACTGGTGATCGTGTTTGGAGATTCCCCCTCTGGCAGTACTACAATGATAAGATGACCAGTAAGCTGCCTCATTTACCTAATTTAGTCCACTTTGAGCGTATATCAAATTTTGAAAAACGTTTCTGTTTTATTGTTATAGAATCTGTAAAAGCTGCTGACTTGAACAACATGAGTCGAGTGAAAAGCGCTGGAGCATGTGCTGCCGCTGGTTTTCTCAGAGAATTCGCTGGCAACGAAGCCCCGTGGCTTCATCTCGACATTGCCGGTGTGACAAACAGTGATGAAGGCTCATCGGGCTATATCCCGAATGGAATGTCAGGCAGACCAACGCGTACCCTCATTCAATTCTTACAACTCCAAAACAACTAAGAAAAAAGCTGCTGCTCACGTCGAGCCTTTCCACATTTACGAGTGAATAAGAGGGATTCCATATAGGTTTTGGGACATTTGTCCATCTATAATCCCACCAAATATATCTATATATACTAAACACAGAAGAAGAAATGCAAAAGTGCAACAAATTTATTCCATTTTTTCTTAAATATGTATGTAACGAGTTCTTTTTGAGTTTCTTTATAACAGACACAAAAATGTGTAATATCTACGGTATTTCTACTCCCTGTACAGTTATTATATCAAAAAGCATTTCGTACGAACTTTTGATACATCTATTATTTTGTGACATACGTTTGTACCATTAATTGATTTCTAACAATAGTCCTCACAATATAAGTCTTCAACGACGAAACAATTTGGATCAAGTACCCTATTAAAATGTGCAACTAAATAACGATTAACGCGATGTCGGCGTTGTAAAAGACAAAAGAGGAGCAAGTCATATTTATATATGTATCTTTATTTAAAAGATGGTGTAAAAAGGGAATACAACGATTGCTCATGAATATAATAATACCAACAATATCAATCAATTTGTCCCAAATTTAATAATCTCCACACTTTTTACATATTCATCCTATACCTCGGATTTTCAATGTTCACTTATTATTATCACTAGCATTAATATTCGAATTATTCCATATCAAATCTAATACACTTTACATCATCAGATTACGCATTTATAATCGAAATTTAATTACAAATATCTGTGGACATTTCGTCTTGTCTTTTCCAGGCTGACAACGTTTCAGAAGCTTCAACGAACAATTTTTCAACGTCTCACTAAGTTATGTACAAAACTTGTCAAGATTTTATATTCTCATTCCACTTAAATTGCGGGTGAAAATTAAACATATTACTGGCTAATGGAAAAGTAAGAACTCTTTGACAAATTACTAACTATAGATAAAGCGACGAAATACTTTTCAATGTTAACATATCAGAAGTTTGTACATTATCTTTTTTCCCTTCATTTTGTTAAAAAATGACTCAATTCGAGGTATAAATTAAATACTACCTAGTAGAAAGAACTTTCGACCTGAAAGCTCTTTTCAATTGACAATCGTAAGTTTTAATAAGCTATAATTAATTTTTTTCTTTCCCAGGACAAATTTGAAAAGAAAAAAATCAGAAGTGTAACAAATGTATAATGTACAATCTTTTTGAGTCTCCAGGCGATGGCTCAGTAAACCTCTTCTGCAGCTCATGCAAGAGTATGATTAGCTGCATCAATATGTAGAGACTTTTATAAAATTTGGTGATTGTGTTCTTCAGCATTAAATATGAAGGTACAAATTTTTTCAGATTTTTTGATCTGTAATTCATTATTAATGGATTCTTATGCACAAAGTGTATATATATGTACACACGTGAAAGCTAGGCTCATACACGTAAATTTAAATATTAAATTACTCGAGAACTAACGAAGGTGAAAAATCTGAAGAAAATTGGCTTCTTCGATACTGGAGAATGCCCTCGCAAAATTTCATCAAATTCTCTTAATTTTTTTTTTAATTTGCGATGATTTTATGATGATGGCTATATATATTATAGTAATGACGCTAGCCAACTCCATTAAGCGCTTTTATTGTGAGATGCAGAATCGGCGTACAGATGCGGAATGTGATTGCGAGAGAGATACCTGAAAAGTGTGAACAGCACGAATGTCGAAATTATCGACATTTCGATTAAGGTGATGTTCAAGTATCCTATATCGTGCGAAATCGAACTTTGCTATTTTCTCTGGAAATAAACTATTTTTGAAGAAAAAAAAAAGAACGACACTGTTCTCTTTCCATCAAAGAGTAATGGGATTCTATCCTTCCTCTATAGTATCAAGAATCTCTGAGAAAAATAGCAAATCCATTTTGCATCTGTCCCTCTCGCACTCGCGTGGGTGAAACATCAAAATTCGATAATCAGCTCATGCTGATCTGCGTAGGCGGAATGAATATCATTGTTATTGAAAATCGATTGGAAATTTCCTCGTCAATTGGATTTTCAATTAGGCTGAGAGATCTACATAACGACATCGAGACGATTTTAAACGTCAACATTACCCCACAAATTTTCAATTATCTCTCTCACATTCGTATGCCTTTAACCTTGCAAAGCTTTGAACCAAGTTGCTTTTCGTTCTAGGAAGTGATCAGAAGAAGGAACCGCACACAGAAATGTAACGAAAAAATGTAATGGCATGGCAACTAAATAGAAAGGAAGAGCAATGAAGGAAAAAACTCACAATCACGACATAGAGTGCTGCCGCCGAAAGTGTTCCTTCAATGAAAATGAGGGATTTTCAAGAAAAAGATGAGAAAAAATATCGCTGGTTGATATTCATCTGTTACGAGCATAATTGATGTAGAAAAGGAAAACGAAGACGATGTTCGTACGCGTGGTAAACAAAGGAGGGAAGAAAAGTAAAAGAAAGAGAATTCAAAAAAGGAATGGTTGATGATGGAAGAAGTCTCAAGTACAGGGTGGCTGTTGCTGTTGTTGAGAGGGAAGGGGCGAGACGGTGGCCGCTGCGGCTGCAGCTGCTGCTGCAGCGGCGGCATAGGACGAAGGATCGGATGGATCGAGAATGGGCGAGGGCGATGGCAAGCCACTTCCGTTGCCACGACCTCGACCTCGACCTCTACCGCGACCGCGTCCTCGCCCCCTCCCCCTTCCGCGTCAACTTCGCCTCTCCGGCATCCCTATATTGCTCGTTGTCTTTTCCAAAAAAGCCAGTGGACCCTGTAGCGATCCGCTTCCAACAGCGCCGACCGGGAAGCCTGGAGCTCCTCGTCCCCCTCCGCCACCCTGGCCCATGAACATTGTTTGTTGTCCTACACCGACACCCTGCAGACCCGATGACTGTCCACCGCTACCTTGCTGTACCTAAAACATCAACATGACAAACTTTCAGACGATCATTTTTTTTTTCCATTTCAAAACCAATTTCCCATATAACGATTTCGTTCGAACGCTTATTTTTACGATCTATTGCCAATTAAGATACGATACGGCCGTGGACGCATTATGGAGATTTTCCAGACTTCGCAATTAAAAACATATCTCGAACTTAAAAGTAAAAAAAAAACCCTTCTATTCAATATGTATTGTTTATCCTAAAAACAATTATCGATCATTTTTTTATGGTCATGGATCAACTTAAAAAACGATGCGAACTCTTATTTACAAATGTCAAATCCGTAAGATAATAATCCGTGCATTTTCTCTTGCTTCATCCTTCAACAGATTTAGATTTTTATTTAAACAAAAACTACTTATACTTTAAAGTACATGAACGACAAACATGTCAATAAATTTTTAAATAAGACCTTTTATCATTAAAAAGAAATAAAATCAACACTGGATTATTTATTTATATTTACTCATTTTTCACTCGCTACACCGAAACGAAAGAAACTACCATTCAATTTTTTAAAGAGTTACTAATGATGAAACGAAACTACGAATGTAGAATGTTGGAGCGGGGTGGTCGGGACAGATGAAAGAAAGCACAATGATTCACAGTGAAAAGACCTTTATTCCACAAAAAACTACCAAGCGAAAATCTTAAGGTGAGAAGACTACATACGATATTCTTTAACAAATTTTTCAGTTACAATAAAAATTGAGACGTGAAATTTCTCTGCCGTCTACATGAATAAACGTGCTGGTTTGATGCGAGAACAGATTCTGATGCACGAATGAAAAAAAAAAACAGAAAAAGATTGTAACACATGTCAAGACTTTTTTTTCACCTGAAATGTGTTCTCGAAATTTGTTATGCTAGTCCCAAAAAACCATATATATTTTCATGCACATATAACTACACGATCACAACGTACAGGTGAGACGGATGTAAATACAAATGAAGGATGTAATTGAAACGAGTAACAAAGAAGAATAAAAAAATTATGAAAGTATAACAAATAATTGTGAGCATGAATTAAAAGCTACAACAAAAGCGAGAGTGAAATTAAGGTAGTTCTACTTTAACAGTTAAATTAAAAAATGCTGCAATGTGCAAGCTCAAGGCAACATAAATAAAAAAATTAAAAATTTTCAGATTTAGAAAAAAAAAAATTTTGAAGCGTCAAATAAATGTGTTCATAGTTTTAAACCACTTTGCCATTTTCAATAATGTGACAAATTTTTATATGATTGTAATGAATATTTGTACAAATGTTTAAGAACTACCTTAATGCGATGACTCAGATGTATCGGCTAAGAAAATGAAATAACTTCAAATCCAGATTATCTTGAACTTTGATATTATTGATATTTTGATCATAGGGCTGAATCAAGAAGGAACCGACGGTACAATTCATGTCAAAAATAATGTGTTTGTGATGAAAGATTTAATTTTATAAATTAATCTTTAGACCTTCCACTTAGCTTAAAAAGTTAAAATTCATTTTTATATTAACTACAATATCACTCAACAAAATAGGTGTCAACAACAAATCAGTGATATTTTTAAATAAATCGCATTTTTAAAGTGGCACAAGAATCTGCTCGACCAATATTGGTTCTTAAAAAGTACACATTCTATTTTTTTAACTTGTTCGAATATTTGACTTTATTTGTTTTTTTATTTTCAAATCCTTTTTTATGCAAATCTCCGTAAGCCGCACAACACAAAACTTTATTTGATTCCCATAATTTCACAAGACCATAATAAGTATAATTTTATATCAATAGTGAAACAGGGAACAAAAAAGGGAGAATTGTAATTTCTGATCACAGTACACCCGGAAAGCTAAAATACCCAGTGGAAGCATGAATAAAACCCATGAGTCATGAAGTCAATGCACCAGATTGTGATGGTATCTTTAAAAATGTCCGAATTACTGAAATCGATTTATTCACAATTGATAAAATTATAATTGGACGATAGAACTCATAGATTCGAATATCTTCATGGACTAGTAAATATGTACCACTTTCATTACCTTCCTAATATTTACTGAGTCTCGTCAGCTTCGTTAAGTTTTGGTTTTTTTTTGACATAATTTTTTGTTGGCTATAATATAGCATACTTAATTCGTTTCTAGTTTTGGCACCATGTATTTTTTTGTTAAATTGTATAAATACATTATATTTAAAAGTTGTAATATCATTAGGTAACTAATTTTAAAACAAAAATAAATCGAGCAACTCACTTTTGCCAATAATCTTTTCTACACGTAATAATTCTATAATAACAAATTTCGCTTTCGAGTTCATAGAACTTACAAATTCAGCGAATAGGAAATTTTACAAGGCACTCGTTGTACACTTTGCTATTATTTAATTAGAGTATCAGACAGTATCGATTTTTATATTGTTTTTTTTTTTCAATCTCTAAATATGTTGATCTCAAGATCGTCAACGATGAAGACCACACAAAATGGACTTGACGACGAGTATTTTAATCACAGACAATTCGCTCAACCATTATCAAAAGCATTGAACAAATTCATTTCTTGGCACTCATACAGAGAATAGAATCGTACAATAAATATTTTAATTAAAATGTAACGGTTTTGATCCATTAAATAATAATGAACGATTAAAAAAAAAATTAATTATCTCCTATATATTAGAAAACTTCTCTCTGAAACTCGGATCAACAGATAAACAAATGAATAATAATTTCTAACTAACAATAAAGACGCAAAGGATGAGGGTATACCCCCATAGCAAAAGGTTGAGTTAAAATAATGAATTTCAGGGTAGTTCTGGGGTGACAATCAAGTTCAAAAGATTTTTGCAATGAAAGCGAAAATATCGAACATTTTTTTTCTGTAGATTTGCTGTAAACATCTCGCAAGGCATTATTTCGCCCTCGTCTCCAAGGTCCACACGATAGTTTATATACCAAGAGCGCATTTTCCTCTCTTTTTCGTCGTCCCCAAAAGACGCTCGAAAAAGTGAGGAAAACGTGCTTGCGGTATATATAAATTTTTTTTTCTCCTGAATTCTACAAATTTGGAACAATAAATATAATAAAGAGTTAAATGTACATGTTCCAGTGTTAATGAAGAGAGAAAAAATGCAATGAAACTAAGATATATTTTTTTATCTTCAATTGTATATTCCTACCCAGCCAAAAAAAATACAGAAGAATTTTAATCTTGACTACATGAACCAAATTCCCTCAACACGAGCTCTCATTAAAGATAGAGTTCTGTGATCGAACACCCGTTTTCACACGTAAAAAATAAAATTGGTGGAAATTTTCAAAAAATATTCTTTAAGAAATTGATTTTATGTAAGGACTACTCCAAGCTCTTATTGAAGATATATATTATTTATGTATACAAATTATGTGAAATATGGGACAGATCCATTGATGATCATAAATATGACAAGTGTCGAAGTAAAACTTGTAGAAACACTTTAACAGGTTTAGCCGAATTTTGTTTGTCATACAGTTGTTGTAATGAAGGTGATAAGATTTGGGCACAAAGATCTTCATTGTAAAATAGGCGAATAAAATGGATCTCTTCAATATCTGAATCTGTAGTTGTACATGCTGTATTTGAAGATGTTCAATTATTGTTCAATTACTCAATGACAATGTAAATGGAAAATTTTTTGCAATTCCCTGCGTTTTGTTACATGTCATTACTCATAGTAGTATGAAAATACTTTAAGCGTGTATGTTTGGGTTTATTGAAATACCTGCTGTTGATGGAGCTGTTGCTGTTGCAATTGATGTTGCTGTAGCTGTTGCAATTGTTGTTGCTGCTGGAGTTGTTGCTGATGTTGAAGCAATTGTTGCTGTTGCTGTTGGCTCTGCGCTTGTTGAAGAACCGGAGGACCTGCGCCATTGGCACCTTGACCTTGGTTACCCTGATTTCCATTTGCTAATCCTATTGGTTTTTCATTATTTTTTTAATTATATATTTCCTTTATCCAATGATTATTGTATTTGAATATTTGATAATATACCATTTGGAGCTGGTCCTTGAGCAGGTGATTTAGCCCAACCCTGTAGATCAGCCAACAAGTTTTGCCAGACTTCTATCTTGTCATAGTGTTTTTTAATGAGATCATCTTTACGAGTAAGATCTAACTTAAGGTCAAGTATATCCTCTTTGACTACCAATTCTGGCTTCAGTGCAGATAGCAAAAATCTTTTTTGAAGAAAAAATGCTTCCATTTGTCGGGCAAGATCTATGAATCTCAAAGTAACTTGTTCTATTTCTCCTCTAGCCTCTTCTTTATCTATAGAGAGACCACCTCCTATACTGTTGTTTCCGAGTCCTTCCTCTTTTGTAAGTATATTTAGGCATTGCTGAACAATAAAAGAAACATAATTATTGTACAATAAATGTAAATCATTTAATAGTACACATTCATCAGAGAAATTAAAAGAAAATGTTACTTGAAAGGCTTCTTCGAATTCATCCACCAAATTTCCATTTCCATTCGTCGGGGTCGCCATTTTTATGTAAATACTTCTCTGCCTCCCTTTTTAAATTATATTTTTTATTTTTAATAGAATTTAACCTTGTACATTCCCCGGAATGAGCATTTACCCTGTACGCTCCTTCATCGTATTAAGGTTATGACACTGTCAAAGAAATTCTAACTCACATTAAACAATATCAATTACTTACTCTATTTACTTAATTATTTCGAGACTACGTGTTTTTTATGACAGTGTGCAAGTAACAAATGTAATGATTATGATATATCTGTATTGACGACTTTTATGATTGCACATATCGTTACTTGCACCGCTTTTCACTTTTCACGTCGTTTTCCATACAAACTACAAACGTTCTCAAACGCGAGAGTGCTCTCCGTTGATTTCATCTTTACCGGCATTTATCGACAAGCAGCGTCACCCGACAGAACTAACGATAAGTTGACCCGCAAGTGTCATTTTCACGAATGAGTTAAGATCTCTCCTCACATTTGTATAATTTATGGTTTTAATCACCGCATTATCCGCGGGTTATTTAAACAAGTGTTGATGAATTATCTATCTAATTTCAAGAATGATCGTAAATTAGTCAGAGAGATGACACGGGGTCGTCTATGAATAGATAAAACATTTTCCTGCTCAATGATTTAGGGGTAGACCAACAAATTTAACATTTTTTCATCAAATAAAGCGTAGTATACGAGTGCTCTAATAATTTGCGTCGATAAAGTTGGATGCAATATAAAAAGCTGATTTTGTCGAAAACTGGAGATTGCTGGGAAAGGGGGATATGATGAAAAAAGAGTACGAAAAAAATGAGCATCAGCGCATAGCGGTTGCACAGGCTGCAAGCGATTGGTCGCACTGACCGAAGAAGAGCGACGCCCAGAGCCGAGGATAGCCGAAGAACTTAGCTCGGGAAAGTCTGCCATCTATGTCGAAAGCGACGCCACGTCAGCTAGAATGACGCTGCCATCGTCCTCGACGACCTACCAAAGAACATCGACATTCACAGCGAAACGGGGACGCGCAATCGTTCCGTCCCTTTTTCAAGAAAAGGGTGAGGTGAGAAATTGAATCTTATCGAAGAACAAACGAAACGCTCGACACCAGCCAACGTTTTTAAAAGAATCTGCCGATAGATCTGAAAAGTTGCGGGGCGATAGCAAGCCCGAAGTGAAAAAGAAATCAAACACTGAAGAGGAACATATCCGCGCATCATACGCTATATTTCCATCGAGAACGAGAGTACAAAAAGACGATTCGGAGATGAAATTTGACTAAAAAAAAGAAAAATAAACTAGAAAACAAGCAAAAAAACTAGAAAAAAATAGACTATCGTCGAGGGAAGAGTGAATAACAATTTGATCGCGAAAATCAAAGTCAAAAATCAATCAACTGAATACATGAAAATCCAATAGTTTTTTTTCTCCATTCCGTGTCGCGCATTGGGGAAATCTTGGCAAAGGGGAAAGGGGCTAGAGGGGAATTTTACGTACGTGACGCTGAATAACGTACATACTTACTCGGTGGGTTTTCGGTAATCGGGATTGGCGTGGCGCGTCGGGGGAGGGAGAGAGAACTCGGGACTCGTCGGGATCGCTCGCGTCGTCTCGCCTGCCACCAGAGTGGGGAACATATAGTAGAAAGAAAAACTGTGGGCTTTTGTAGGTGTGTGCGTATAAATGGGTGTGGGAGAATAAACGACCGGGAAAGAGAGAGAGAGAGAGATACGCAGCTCGATCCTCTCCACGAACGTGAGATCGCCAGGCTGAGCGCGCAATCCATGCACACGGCGAATGTCCAAGAAGAACACATCGATATAGAAAACTTTCCTGACAGATGTAGCCGCGCACACAGGCGCCGAGAACTAGAGGAACGAGAGAGCGAGAAATAGAGGAAGGAGAGAACGAGGAATGAAGAAGTCCGAGAGAGACGGATATACAATCGGGATCAGCGCAACAGCAACGACGACGGGAGTGCCAGCGAACGAATAGCGAGAAACGAGGGACGTCGAGTGTCTTGCTCCTTCTATTAATATCTTGTCCAAATCTTGGCAAATTTTGCATCGCCTTCCAACGCATCGTTCGATACTTATTCGTGCAAAGAATAAAAGGATTATTATTAAGAGGAAAAAGTACACACGCAAGAAACCCTGGGCTACGAGTTTTACGGCGGGGTTCAGGGGGAGACAGGGAGATGTGACTTGTTATTGAGCGTCGGGAGGAAATACACGAAAATACCAAATACAAATCTATGAACGGAAAAAAAGAGAAAGAGATACTGAGTACAGAGTTATGGCACTCGAGAGTGTTAACGCGGCTGAGACTCTGATCCAAAGGTTTGCCTTAATCATTTTTTTTCTTTTATTCCAAAACGCAAACGACGCACGCGGACTGACTGACACGGACCGAACGTTTTTTTCTTCCGTTCCGACCAACATCCAAATTGCTTGTTTGGAAAATTTCCGGTTTTTCTCATCGTTTCGCAGAAATTTATTGTTCTTCAAACTCTAATCTCGGAACGTGCTTTTATTTCTCAATATTTTCTCGATTTTAGAAAATTTTATAAGTTTTCTAAAATAACGTCACGCTGTGTAGGGCTCTGCCCTGTCGAGATAAAAGAAAATTCTCATCATTTCCGTTCCATTTGCTGTCGGAGCAATCTCCACGCGTCTTTTTTTCTTATTCGTCGAAACAATTTTTTTCCAAATTAAAAATATACGTTTTACATTTCATCCTTTTGGAAATCAATGTGTGAGATTTTTCAAGCGTTGTTTCTTCAAAATTAATTTTTTGAATTTTCTCATAATTTGCACACTCTCGGACTAGCGATTCTTATACGCATTGTCATTTCATTTTGCTAATAAACGAAAAAAGCGCATCGTCGTTGTCGCTGTCGCCGAAGCCGTTGCTGCAGTCGTCGTTGTCATCTTCGAGAAAACACGAATCTTTGATTCCGAGAGTTAATCCAAGTGACGCGATTTCCGAAACGTATAACGACCGAGACGGAGAATAAAAACGGAGTTTCCGAGAGACCGAGAAGGAGAATAAATATGAACAGAAAGAGAGAGCGAGAGAGAGAGAGATAAAAGTCTTCGTGTTCTCGATGCTCGACGTCAATACGGAGTGGAGAGAAGAGAGGGAGAACGAATCGTACAAAACGATTCGTAACGTCGGTCAGCGGCAGCCATTTTGATTTAATGTTTTATAGGCGTTGCTTCGGGTGACTTGTGACTTCGCTCCGTGTAATTTTTAATCAGCTCCTATCAAGTCGTCCTCAACGATTTCGTCAATCGGGCTAATGAGCTCCTCACCGTGGTATCCTTCTCTCTAGATTCTGTGAATACTATATCGTCTAAAAGTGACGTCATTTTAATCTTCTTAAAAAGATGAGAAAAAATAATTGCTCAGAATTTTCTTTGCTGGGCATTTTTATTTGTTTTCAAAGAAAATTATTATGGTCACGTTTCGACGATGCTGTTCGTATGAAATTTCGGCGTTCGTGACTCAGCGACGCGCCTGCGCGCCGTCGTCGCGCGCTTTCGAGTTGGAAATCTAAATACGAGCGAAAACATTAAAAGATTTTATATGCCCTTGAAAAGATATACATTCTGTGAATTGGACAGATAAAAGATGAACTAGAAATATTCTCTCCAATTTTACCTTATGTATACTTTTTTGAGGGAGAAAAATAATTGGCAAATCGCGCTCCTGCCACTCGTCTTAACGTTTTGCCGCCAATCACGAGGCGTTCTGATAACCAAATCTCAAACGCTTCAGAAACTTCTTGATTTTTCTAATCTTACCTCTCTCTCTTTCTCTTTTCAATAACATCTTTCTCTCTACTCGTCAATGATTACAATCAAACGAACAAAAAATATTTTAGATGTCTTCTTTTTTTAGTTTACATTTTTCATTCTTTAAAAAAAAACTTTGTCGCTTTCGTCTTTATCGGTATCTGCCACGAATTGACGAGAGTGTTTTTTAAATTCCTTTTTCGACTGGTTAAAACTTTCCATTAACAATTCGTATCATCAGAATTCCTCAAAAAACACTTGAAAGTCATTTTCAAAATAAAAATCGTATGAAAGATTTTTGAGAAACAATTTTTTGTTTCAAAATTTTTTGGTCAGAAGCGAAATTTTATTTTTCAAGAAATTTTGCTAATAATTTCAAAATGTTTGATAACACTGTATTCTGCGCTGCTCACATCGAACTTATGAAAAAAATGCTCACCTTTTTGAACATGCTCCAACTTCGAGAAAAAAATGTTTTCTACATTCAATGATGCCGACAAATTAATGAAAATGATGATGATAATGATAACGACAACGAGGATGACAATGATGACAACGATAACGACGATGATGACAATGATTATGATGAAAATGATTATGATGATGATTATTATGATTATGATGACAATGATAACAAGGAAAACGATGCCAATGATGGTAATTACCCAAACCCAGTTCGGTAAGGCAACTCGGATCTCTTTTCAGAGAATTTATAAAAGAAAAAATAAATTATGACAATTAGACTAATAGTGTGGTGTTGGAAATGGTGAAAATTTCATCTCGTTGAAGATCGCGTCGTTGAAATGCAATGAAGTAAAAATTCACTTTTTTCAAAGGGTATCTTAAAAGACATAATTTAATGTGGTCGTTTTTTCCGCGAAAAAAAAATCGATAAATAAAATTTATGAAAAAAAAATCACTGCGGATTTTTGAGGATTTTCGATGAGATAAAATTCAGGGAACCACCTTGTTGAATAAGCTTTCTTTTGTCTTGTTTGTTTTCTTTTATGAGGAGGTTGAGGGATTAATGGTTGCTAACGCATGTGGCTGAGATGCTTATTTAATATTCTCTTTGAATTTGGTTCCATTGATATCGACCGAAAAATTAATTTTTTTTTTTCTGAAATGCAAAAAATATTGAAAGAATAATTTTGAAAATATAAATGTTATTCAAAATCATGGTAAATCGCTATGACGCAGTAATGAAACACGAAAACGCGAAATCCGCTCGGAAAAATTTTTGAAGAGAAAAATCGCAGTCCCCGGCAAGCTTCAAGCGTTTGGGACTCGTATGTTATTTTCTTCAAGCTTGCACGACGAAATGCCAAAAAGGGGCAATAAATGATATATTGCATAATGATAAGGTGATCTTTTCGTAGCGAAATTCTTATTTTTCATAACGAGTCAAATAAAAAGTATTTTTATTTGAAAAAAAAATGGTCTGATGATGAAACGATGTTCGTGATTGTTTTTGCACGCATCTTGCAAACTCGTTAAGCTCGTGATTTTTGTATTACGAGTGAGAAAAAAGCATCAGATACGAGAAACAAGTATCAAGAATCAAAAAAAGCATAAAAATTGAATACAAAAATCGGTAATATTGCGACAGTGAAGTCCGTCTGACCGAATTCAGACAGAAAAGTGGTCCTTCCAAATATTTACCGAATTTTTCACTGACATAGTTCCGTGATGAATCTCGATATTTGCATGCATACGAAATGTTCGTTTGTACGATCAACTAAAAATTATTGGTTTTGAATGTTGCTGTTGATTACAATTTTTTCTGATTTACATTTTGGCATCGATTTTCTTTGAAAATCATTAGGGATTTCGAGTCGAAATCCACGAAAAATATTTTTAGACTTGGTAAATGTTATCTCACGAAAAACATTTCAAAAAAGTAATTTCTTGGATTCCTATTTCCATGAAATATTGAATGGTAAAAACTCAGCAGTGAGAAATACTTTTAAGAAAATGTTTTCTCAGTACTAATTAATTTACTAAAATAAATGATTACACAGTTACGGAGATTTGGAGTCAAGGAGAAATAATCATCATCATATCATATTCAACGATCTTCTGTATATCAGGAAAACTAGTGACGCTGACAAAAATGGACAGTCTATAAATTTGATAATTTTTAAAATAATTTTGACATCGGATAACTGAACTTCATTAGAAAAACATTACTTTTTCTATCGAATCATTTACAGCATCTTTATTTTAGTTATATCAATCGTATAATTTTTTAATGCACAGCAAACCAGAAAATGATGATTTGGAAGATGGAGAGATCCCTTCGGACCAGGATGATGAGGAGACGCCACCTCCACCACCAGCCAAATCTGTTGGAGAGCTTGCGAAGCCTAGTTCAAATGCAGACTCTCCGAAGCACAAGTCAAGTTTTGATTCAAAGTTTAGCAAAAGCAAGAAGCCAAGTTCCAACAGCAATGGGGGAAGTAGCAAGCAGGATAGATTCGGAAAGTACAAGAACCCTTCGGAAGACTGGGCAGGAGATGTAGAAAAAGCTATCAGGGCTGTCCTCGATGAACAGGACCGTTCCAAGAATCAGGATAGCAGTAAATCCAAGAGTCGCAGCAATCGTAGCAAAAATAGAAAAAGGACCAGAGACGAGAAAGAAGAGGATCGTGTCAAGGATCAAAAAGTACAAGATAAATTTATTTAAAAAGCAATTAGTTTATTACATTATAAACTATGTTTTACCAACTCTTTTATTATGACTATTTATCCAAGTTTAACATTTAAATATCGAATCTCTTGTTTGAAAGTATACAATTTATACAATAAGACAAAGGCTCTCTTGATAAAAAATATGACTCTAACCGTTCTATATATTTTTTAGAAAAGAAAATTCAGCGACGATGAAAATGGAAACGAAGACGACGATGAAATGCTGTTCGTTAGGGGTGCGTCGCCGGTGTCGAGAACAATGCATGTTCATGATACGGTACGATCGCCGTCCAGACGTTCTAGTGATCGGGACAATTATGACAACCTTTCGGAACACGATGAGAGACCGAGCAGGGAGTCCAGACAGAGAGACAACGACAGTAATAAGCGATCGAGCGGTAGCAGTGCCGGAGGTCGTGGTTCGAGTATGTATTTTCATTAATTCATATTATCAAATATTTACTCATAGAATATAATAAAAATTAACTTTTTTTAAATGACAAATATTCTGTTGACAAAAAAGATGAATACATTAATTTGAACATGACTCATAAATTTTTCAGCTCGACGAGGAGGAAAAACCGAACGAGGTGGTAAAAATAAGGCCCGAACACAAATTCGAAATGAACGAAATGGACGAAGAAATCAAAACACTGATCACAATCAAGATCCTGATGCAATTTGCCTGTACTACATGCAGGGAAAATGCCATCGTGGTGACGACTGCCCGTTCTCGCATAACGCTCTGCCACCGCGAAAGATGGAACTCTGTAAATTTTACTTGATGGATTGTTGCGCAAAACGCGATAAATGTTTGTATATGCACCACGACTTCCCTTGTAAATTCTTTCATACCGGTCTCAAATGCAATAGTGGTGATAACTGCAAATTTTCGCATGAACCGCTCAACGAACAGGTAAATTTAATAATAACACTCGAACATCAAAATTACAGTTATAGTGAAAAATAATAATAATAATTTTTTATTAGGTGAAGAATATCCTTCTGAAGCACTTGGAAACGGCACCGAAAGAGATCCTCGGAGATTTTCCACGCCTGAGTCGCGAGGGTGCGTTATTGATGATTAACAACACAGCACGGAACGCGACGCAGGGTCAAGAACCCGGTACTCAGAAGATTCCGAGCTTATTCGATGTTACTCTTCCAGCTCCCATTAAAACTACCGAGCAGGAAGAACAAATAGGTAAAAAGAATTGGATAAGTTAAAAAAATCTTGTTCTTAAAAATTGAATTCTTGAATATTCGTAAATAATTTGTATATTATGTTTAATATTCATATTATACTTAGGATTCGATATCAAGTACAGAATATGTGCGTAATATTTATATACTAAATTAAAATATTCCAGAACCGAGAGGAAAATCGGGGACGCCATCGAGTAACAAGGAACAAAGTCTAGCTGTCGCGCTCCAGCAAAAAAGGGGTTCGTCCTCGAGTGGGAAGGAGCGAAAAGGATCAGGGAAGAAGACTCGCTGGGGGTCGGACGAGGACCGAGTGCCTTACGAGCAAATAATGTTGCTTCAATCCGTCAGCCAGCTCGGTCTGCATCTACCGAATGTTGCTCTCGGCCTCGCCGTTCAACAGCAACTTCAGCAGCACATACTCATCCAGCAATGCATTGCGAATATGGAATTTTATAATGAGATACAAGGCAGCCCCCCTTCGGAAAATTCTGCGTCGAAAGACAAATCGAAGGACAAGGAAAGTGAAGATTTTACGAAAGACGTTGGTGAAGAAGAAATTATTTCTCAGGTAAATTCTTTTCTTATATTTTCGGACATTGAATTTTTATATTTTTTTGCAATAGAAATACGACTTTATAAAATGTAAAATATGCAATTTGTCTGTAACAACAATTTTTGCAGCCAATAAAACTAGGCGCCGAATCGTCGACGATATCGAAAGACGTTGACCTGAGAGGAATTTCGAAGACGAAGGATGCGTTGTCGTTGAGTTTAATGGAAGAATCTGACAGTTTTGTAAAGTGCGATGACGAGAGCGATCGTGACGAGGAGGCGAATCTCGTTATCGAAATGCCCTCGGATTACGATGATAGAGTCAAAGACGAAGACAAGGATAAAAATTCGATTAGAAAAGAAACGAATACGGGAACTAAGGAACTCGAAAAAGTCCAAGGTAAAAAGCATTTGCGCTTACTAACACAAAATGCTTTCGAATTATGCAAAATTTTTGTTAATATTTGAATAACTTAGAAATTGCAAAGCATGAGCATTTATTTTTCTAATTAAAAAAACTTTTTTCGAGTCTTGTAATAATAAAACTAAACTAATTCCAGCTGCAGACGATCGTACTTCCAAATCCGAATCACCAACTAGAAATAGTGTATCGGAAGAGACAGAAATTCCACCAAATTTACCGAAAAAGACACAAGAGCTATTCATGCGAATACAGCAACAGCAGAGAACGGCAAAAGAGAGTCTAGCGATCGCGGACGATAAAGGTAAAGTGGAGGACGTTTCGAAGGGTCATGAGAATTGGTTTTCTGAAAGAGGAGACGAGCGCGAGGATGACGAAAACGAAGATGATGACGACGACGATGATGACGATGACGACGAAGGTGGAAACTTGACGATCGTAATAAAGGACTGTCTAAAAGACGAGAACGATCGTAACGACGATAGATGTTCGGATGGTCTAGAAGATGATAAGAAAGAAGAATCCATTCCGGAAGAGTCGAGCGTTCCCCAGCCAGCGGCGTTTATCGACAACATTGGAAATCTGAGCAAAATTGACATAAGCGCGGAAGTTACAAAACTTCTGTCCGCAATAAAGCCTCAAGTGTCGAAGTCGAGATCGGAGCTTTCTCACCATTCGAACGTCGAATCTGAGAAGGAGGAATTAAAGGAGACTCACGAGCCTTCCAGCGATACATCGAGAGTATCCGGACTTTCTGAAGACGTTCAAGCTTCGGTCAAGCAAGAAACGAGCAACTGGCGAGCCGATAATCAAAGCCTGAAGTTAGAGAATGGAAGTTGGAGTCCGAGTGCATCGGCGTCGACGAACGCGTCCTCGGTCTCGAGGGATCCCCGAATGTCGCGAGATCCGCGTCAGCGACGAGAAGAGCAAAAAGCAGCGAGCCCGAGTTGCAGCGATGCGAAAAAGGATTCTCGATCGCTCCGACTGGAGACTTCAATTTATTCTTCAGGGATAACCGCCATGGACGCGGCGATGGATACAGATCTTCGAGCGCGCTTAGACCAGGATCATCGACGAAAAGACATGGATCTTCGACAGCGTTTCCCGCAGCAAGATTTCGGAGACACGGACCTCCGAGTCGGAGCGAATTTTAGTGACACCTCGAATTGGCGATCGGACGTAGATCTACGTCAAATGCTAAGTCTCCCGTTCAAGCCTGCTCCGTCGCATGTTCCTTGTACAGAGATAGCAGCGAGCATATCGTCTCATGCCCCATTGACGTATAAAGTATACGTAGTCGATATCCCGCGTCCGGATTACACGGGTCTAAAGCTAACTAAAAACGACGCTCAAGTAAAGTATGATCCGAGATTACGTAAGATCTTTCGTTTACCGAAAGTTGATATTGCGGACTCGCCAATGTCACCGCCACCGGCAACGCAGCCGACCAAACCTGACACGCCAAAATCTCCACCGCAGACCGGCGTGCGGTCGGATCCTCGAAGAAAACCGTTGGAAAATCCAGTAACTCAAAACAGTGGACTTCCAGTTCCTACTGGGAATCCAATGGGACCGATGGGTGTAATGACCGCAGGAAAGCAAGGAATGCTCCAACCTGAGGGAGGAATGCCCGGGATGGGCATGGGAATGCAAGTTCCTCCTCCAGGTATGGGTGGAATGGCATCGATGGGTCAGAATCCGATGTTAGGACCGATGGGAGGAATGGGCGGAGGTCCGATGATGAACGCACCGATGCCAGCTCCGAACATGTCAATGGGAATGGGCGGACCACCGGGAATGCCAGCCGGAAATGGACCTCCGAACCAGATGCCTTATGATCCTAGATTCGCGCAGAGAAATGGCGGTCCGGGACTTCTTGGACCCGCCCCCGGGATGCCGTATGGTGGGCCTGAAGTTGGTCCTCCAGGCTATGATGGACCCCCCGGATATCCTGGACCTCCTGGTAATTATCAAAATTTTGGACCTGCTCCGCTCGACTCCGGTATGATGGGATTCCCTCCAAATGCTCCGAATCCCGGAAATTTCGGCAGTAACGGACCTCCAGGTGAATGGGCTTCCGGAAATCAGAATCAGATGAGAAGAGGCGGTGGCAATCCTGGAACCGGGAACCGAGTTCGGAGAAGACATCGTAATCGATCGAATAATCGAGGGAACAAGTCGCCGCTTTAAATCGTGAACTCATCAATTTTACTTATCGACAAAGTCGAGTGTTTATAAAACGTGTCGTCTTCAGGAAATTCGAAGAATTTAAAAATATCGAAATGATTTCAATGAACTAGTTGATCCGTGGATCATAAAACGTCAATTAAAAAACGATGGAAAATCGTTTTGGCGTTTTTACGAAAGTGAAAGAACCGTAGATTATGAGCGAAATTTCTGATATAAAAGGACATAACTAACAAAAATCGAGAGGAGTCTGAAGAACTCGAATCAATTTACGAAACGCGTAAACAATGGTGTTGGCATAATAAATTCGAAATTTATTTAAAATATTAATTCTACATGTAAATAAAAAGATTGTTAAGTATCTAATGGCAGGATTTAAAGAGAAATGGAATTTTCTTTCCATCGCCCAAACGACAATGTAAATAGCCCTCAATTCCCGTAGGACTTCCTTCATAAGAGCGATAAAAACGTATACTCAATTTAATTCAATAAACGGTGAGATGAATTATGACCTAAGATTTATTTTTCTACATCTATTACGGTTACGACAATTATTGAAATTTATTCTGCGTCACAATAATTTATGTTATCGCATTTTGCGAATCTTGAAAGGTGCGCAAAAATTTCTTCCTCGTCGATAATGACGACCTTTTCGTACGTATTGTTAACGTCGAGATGTTTAAATGATTTTTTATTAAAAATACATCACGAAATTCGATGCTACGTTCTTTTTTTTTTAATCTTGCGATTTCGTCGTCACTTCTTTACGTAAATTAATGATGATTATTAATCCTGCAATCCCGTATTTAATTTTTGTTTACTTGTAAGAATTAAAAATCACGGCACGGTGAACCCATATTGGGTATTATGCGAAAATGCTAAATCCAGCGATTTTGTAAATATGTATTTAATAACGTCGACTGTAAAGTGGTGAAAACTCGTTCCACTGTGTGGAATCGAATTTGTAAATACCGAGCGAGGCTCTTTCATCATTTCACGATGTCAAACCATTGAGAAAAATGAATAAATAAAGTCTTGTTGCATTATATATATTTGGAATTTTCATTATTAATTACCTTTATTCAATGTTTTTTTCCGTGGAAAACTATCCCAGGTTGGGTTAATTTCAAATTTTGTAAAATTTATTGAAAAAAATATTAAATTATGAATTACTCAATATATTTTTTAATAAAATTTAAATGGAAACGCATTTTTTATAATCTTAATATTTCAGTTTGGATTAAATTTGAATTTCGCGAACTTCAGATGTAGATTTTTCGTTAAATAATGGAGTTCTTTTATCTTCGGTCCATGATCCTTTTATATACTAAAAAGTGAGTCTTATACAATTATCAAGTGAGTTACACATACAAAAAAATAGAGGAAAAGTGAAATAAATTACGTTTCAATCATTTCTTTTGCTTGAAAAATATATACTATAATTTGATAGGAGAGTGGGAAAATCAAACAAAAATTATTTTTAATAGAGTAAGATTTTCAATGTGCAACTGCTGTGAGAGGGTCAGCTCTTATCGAAGAAAGATTCAGCCTAGAATCCATTTCATCGTCCAGTTCGCCAACGATTGCTCTACAAAATAATAAAGAATTTAATTATTATTTATATTTAGAATAAAATAAAAAACTTAAATGTTTGCCTAAGTAATAAATTAATATAATTTTCATTTGAAATTAACAATAAATTTGTTTACACACAGAAAAATCAAATTAATAAAATTAATCCTCTTCTTATAACTAAATGTCGAAATATTGTAATATTTACACATTATCGCCTCGAATAATGTGTAATCCGAGAACAACTTGCTCGACCCCTTGTGTTGTACTGTAAACTCTTTCATGTGACTCGTCTAAAATCAGATTTATGGTCTGATCAAAACCTTTCAAGGTGCCCTGTAACAAAATTAACAACAAAAATAAGGACTCTGGGTAAAGTTCTGAAAACAAAAAATAATCAAACAGAAAGCAAAGTAATAATAAACTTACAATGAAATTCCTTCCATCCGAGGTTATGATAGAAACCGTATCTTAAGGTTAGAAACGTTAAGAAAATAAACTCGGAAAATACGTCAGTGTAATTGACAGATAGTCTAAAAAATAAAAAATAAAAATACGCCAAGGATACGATTTACGTAACTTTCCAGTCCTGAAGCCATCCTGTTTATTTACAGCAACGTTCTGATGTCAAATTACGCATTTATTTACAAATTTATCTATAAATTAATTTTTGTCGTACTGTTTATTCCGAGATTCCTGTGCTATAAAACCAAATTTAGTAATCAACATTTAACTGTGGCAATTCAGAGATTTTTTTACGCTCGGAAAATGAAGTTTGTATTAATTAAAATCCTCAATATATTATATTGTTTCTTATTATACATATGCGTTTACAGTGATACAGTGATCCCTACACATACACTGAACACGGTATATGCTCGATTCAAGATGTGTATACATGCATGTGTATATACACCATCTCTAGAGGATTTAACTGACCGACGCTAGATGACATTAGCGAATAATATTCTCTCGAAAGTGATTGCTCTATAGACGATTTGTATATATAATTTAATTTGAGAATAGTTACCACTTCGGGGACAAAAGTCGAGGGCATGATGGCCGATATCGATGTGGGGTTGGGGCTGAAACTCGTGACAGATTGAAAACCGGAATTCTCGACGTCCCTTGAATTTGAGAATTTCAATTTTATACTTGATTTTTGAAAAACAAAACAAAAATCTTTTTTTGAATAGCGTCATCGAATTTTTTTAGTTTTTACCAAAAATTCTTGAATTTTTTGATTCAACAAGTTCTCACCCGTAAATATATGATTTTAGACTGTTTAAATTTTTGGCCGATTAAAAATATAATGTAAATATTGTTATTAATGGTTATCCATAACTATAATAACAATTATAATTTGCATTCACCATGTTTTTCGTTTACAAAAAAAATCATAACTAAAAATAAAAGTTATTTCGTTCTTCATTATCGGTCATTTTTCGTTATTTTTATCGACATTGGACAGTCAGACTTATTTTTTCTACACTAAAGCGCTGTCAATCACCAATTCCTATCGACTTGTTGCACGTGAATGACTTTATTTATAATTTCCATTTTATTAAAAAATTGAGCAAAAGGACATACATCGATGGGATCTAAAAATTCGGTTACCAAATCGAACTTCATTGTTGATTCGAAATAAAAAAAGAAAAAAAAATAATAATTAAGGTTAAGGTCTGTGTTTATACTAAAAAATAAAAATGAGTTGTAAACTACTAAAAAATAAAAATGAGTTTACAACTCATTTTTATTGTAACTTATTTTTAGTATAAGCGAAAGCGACCACGTTGTAAAAGCGAAGCCGGTACGAAAGGTTTTCAAAGCTCCTGTACGCGTGACAAAAATACCTCAAACTATTGAATGCTGCTATTATCGCTGCTTTACTGCATTTGAAATTCACATTCTTCCTGCTCTCTGCTCTCTGAAAGAAATCAGATATGTATTCATGATCAATTTCACAAATACATAATTGTGCTTTCAGTTTCTTGACCTTTTATCACACACACACACACATCAAGGACTTATTTAGCCTCTTCAAAAGTGTTAGAGCTTCATGAAAGGACAGAAACAGATAAAAATGTCACATTATTGATAGTTAATTTTCTCTCATTCTTTTTACTTTTTTAAGCTACCAAAAATTATAATTTTCACCCCTATCCACAGGACCGCAATTGAAGCAAGAAATTTTTCAAGATAATGGTACAATAAAAAATTCTTATCATATCCAACAGACTAACCTTAAAATTGAGCTTTCAAGAGTACTCTTAATACATATTTGCTCATGTTTTTTGCATTGATGAAGTGCAAGAATCATTGTTATCTTTTTAACCGAATGAAATAACTGAAATGTCGTGATATTGTCCGGAATCATGGCAAATAATGACGACAGCTTTCAATGGGCTCGTCGCCTTGAGTGTCCAAGTTTTGCTCTCACAGATCCCATTTGCAAGTCGTAAGTTACATTTTTTATAATTTATTTATGCATCTTTTATCAAAAATTGGTTGTAAAAAAATATAATATTTGAAATTATCTTGAGTTTAAAAATGTTGATGCATTCCATGTAAATGTTTGAACAAATCTACGCAGTATTGCATTATTTAGATAATATAAATTTTATTCCTCTTAATTTTTTGTACTAATAAAAAACTTATTTGACACCTATTATTTTATAGATTGCACCAAGGTATATCCAGTTTATTGTTGGATGAACTAGCCGGAGTATTGCATCCTGTAGAGGATGTCCTCACAGTTCGGAAAAATATTCTGTTGCACAAATTGAGACATGGAGAAAAAGATACCTCATTTGAAAATATTGAGGATATTGTTAAGATCAAATTGGCAAAAAGTAATCTGGACACTCATATAGACAATTTGGAAGAAAAGTGCAAGGAGAGTGATTTCATAACCAGAAAAAAAAGTAAGCCTGTCATTAAATTTTTTTTGTTTTTTCAAAACAATATCTTTGCAAAAATCAAGCGTGTTTGAAAAGAATACAAATCTTTTTTGCTTTACTTCCACCAAACTGAAAAAACTAAACGAAATAATCAAGTATGTTAAAACAGTATTAAGAATACTTTATATTTTATTCAATAGAACAAGAACTATCAAAAATAAAGTCGCAGAGGCATTTATTAAAAGTGAAAGAGAACCTTCTTAGGATGAAATTGAAAGAGGTATTGACGCAGGTAAGAGACTGTAAAGAAACGCTCTCCATCTGCAAACATTTGAAGCCACCTGGAAATTGCGACATCACTCCAAATATTGTGGATGAAAATTTGAAATTAGCCAGCAACATTTCAACAAGATCTGACAAGAAAATGGCAAGTTTAGCAAATCAAATAAAATAATGTATTCCGTTACTTATAATGATGAAATTAATTGATCATGTAATTATTAAAAAATTATTTTTTCTGTTAACAAAACAGGCATTAAACAAAATATCGGAAAATCTTGGTAACATTGATCTCCATACACTTTGGAATGTTCTACTAGCGAAAAGAACTCGCGACACGGAAGAATTGATGGAACTCGTAGCAAACGATATCCCTGACAAGTCCACTAAAAATGTGGACAGTATTGACATTTCGATAGCTAGATCGTTGGGACAGTATATCGCGACTGCGGTTAGAGAGCAGATACATTGCATGAAAAGTAATAGACATGGAGAACAGCTTATGGAGCTTATTAATAAAATTGAGGTATTCATGGATAAAAAATTAAACATAAAAAATTATTTTTAAGACTCATCTGTCATTTATATGTAATTTCAGACAGATAATTTATTAACTTTTCCAGGCAGTCGAAGCAAAGAATCCGTATGTCAGTAAGTGGTTGGCTGTGGCTTTGGAAGTCTGTAAGCTTGAATCTGAAGAACAGTGCTTGGAAACTGAAATAGATCGTTTAAAAAGTTGTTTGGAAGAACAACCTAGTCTGGATGACGAGCACAGTAACTTATCAACAGAATTGTACACATTAAATGAAAAAATAGTGAGTTTAAAAATGCGTCTTTAAATTGATCTTAAGGCGATTGATCGTTACCCATGTGAATGCGAGAGGGACAGATGCAAAAAGGATTTGCTATTTCCTCAGAAATTTTTTATACTTTACAAAAAAACATGATTACTATGTGTTACTTATCTGACACGATGATCGCTGTTGCAGGAAAATTGCGTCGGAGACATTCAAAAGTCTTTAGTACTGTTGAAAACTGGGGGTCTTGAGGTCGCAAGGACTAGAGACAAATTGGAAATAACTATACAAAGGATCGCCGCTCTTCGAGATGAAAAACAAGATTCAAGTTACATGCAAGTAAATCCTTGTGCGGAATTACACATGTTTAACGATGAGATAAAATTAGAAGCACTGGGAAAAATTGTCCTGAAGGATAGCGTTGGAGTTTATAGGTAAGACTGCGTTCGAGGATTAAAATTTGTTTCAACAAACTTATGAAATTTATCTTATTTTCAATTCATTTTTCTAGACATAGAAAGTTTTGCATTAGCAAAGCTCTTCAAACGATAACGGCGCCATTCCACGTACAGTTTTCGTCTCAATTCCCAATGATACAAGCGCCTATTTACCGATTGCTCAATGGTTATAAGCTATTGATGATGGATTCTTGGCTGAAAAAACTTGAAAGTGAATCGAGCAGCAGCGTGTCGTACGACTTAAATAATTACGAATTTCATTCGGCGGCAGATTTCTCGGACGAGACAATTGAGCTACTCGATCATACAGATTTAACGTGTGACACTGTACGCGGAGCGATCGAACAATTCAATACTATATTCGATGCTTGGTAAGATATTTGGCTACAGAATTGAATGCATTGAAATTCTATAAAATTAAATACATTAAAATTGAAATGAGAAAGCGAAATTTTTGTTTTCGTGAATTTCTGACAAATCTGAAATATACTTGCAGGAAATATCAAAATGTCCAAAAAGTGATGACTCTGGATGATAGGATAGTCAATGGATTATCTTACAACGAGTGGGTAAAACGATACGAATTGATGCTCCACATGCTTAAAAAGAGCAAATGACATTCTGTTCCACGTGCCATAACTGTATGCGAGAGATTATTGTGTCTTTCACATCGGAGAGTACTGTGTTCAGCAAAATACTCAAAGACTTCTTTAAAAATATTGCCATCGTGTTTGCGTGATGAAACAAACGATACTAATAACTATTAAAAGTTCTAATTTAATGAATAGTATAGGCTTGCAAAAAATTTTATACACTGCGAGATAATAAGATAAGAAAAAACTACGTGATGAAAGAAATTTTGATACTGTAATATTTTGAAAATAAACTACCAGTATTCAAGTATATCTAAGTGTTAGATTTTTAATTTTTTTAATACATTTAGTCCGAAATTTATCCTATTCTAATACATGTTAGGTGATAGCTCTTTTATCGACTGCCAAAAACTATCAAATGCCATTGGTTGTTCAGAAGAATCAAAAGTTGCTGAAAAATTTTATTTTGACACGTATGGTGATCCAGTTTTTGAGACCACAATTTTTAAAAATAACAAACCAATGTGTCATTAGAAAATCGAATATCTGTCGTATGATGCCAAGTTGTTTTCCTCAGACACCACCGAAAAAGAAAACAAAGACAAGTCATAAGTATTTAGAAATGGGAAAGCCGCATAAAGGATCGAGCGGCGTGCATAAGGAACATAACCTCAATATGGACAAGAGTGAAAATTTAAACATTAAAAATCAAAGAGAGGACAACAATGTACAGGACTTTTCTAACGTTAAAATCGATTATCTTGAATGTCCGATAAAATCGGAGAATGACAAGAAAGAATATAGGTAATTTCACAAATCATGACAAATAATTTTTTTTTTTATAAACATACGTTTTCATTTTGATTTATTTCGTAAGGTGAATAATTTCCTATTTATTTCTTAATTTAGGGTTATTAAATTACCTAATGGTCTGACTGCTCTGTTGATTGCTGATCCGCGTCCTGCTTCCTGTCAAGACGATGATTCTGAACCGGATGATGAGGACAATGAGAGTAATTAATTTCATTTCTCAATTTTGATTATATCCTATGAAATTTTGGAATAATTCTTTTGTTATTATAATTATTATTAATGATTCATTAGTTGAATCCGAAAGCGATGACAATGAAGAGACTGGAAGTGAAGGCGATACTGACAGTGAGGATGAAGATGAAGACGAAGAAGAGAGAGATGGCTCCAGACTAATGAAAATAAAAAAGGAAGAAAAAATGGTAATTTTTTAACAAACACTAGCTAACAATTTGTTGAGTTATTAATGAGTTCTTTCAACTTGTAACTCAATCAATTCAAGTAATAATTTTCTTATTAATCATATACGTTTTTGTAGGCAGCCTGCGGATTGTGCATTGGAGTTGGAAGTTTTAGCGATCCACCGGAAGTTCCAGGCATGGCCCATTTTTTGGAGCATATGGTTTTTATGGGATCTAAAAAATATCCTGAGGTTTATACAATATTTTATAATTGTTGTATAATCATATCAATATATTATCATCAATGATATAGAAGTATTAAAATTTTTTTTCATAACGATTCCAGGAGAACGACTTTGATGCATTCATAAAAAGACACGGTGGTTTCGACAACGCGTATACGGAATGTGAACACACTATTTTCCACTTTGAAGTTCACGAAAAATTTCTTCACAGTGCGCTCGATCGTTTTGCTCAATTTTTCATAAGCCCTCTGATGAAACGTGACGCGATAACTCGAGAACGGGAAGCAGTTGAAAGTGGTAAGTGATCAAAGTTAACTTTTTATGAGATTGATTTTAGAAATATGATATGAATCGAAATCATGAAATTTTTTCCAATTTGTAGAATTTCAGATGGCTTTACCATCAGATTCGCACAGGAAAGAACAACTCATTAGCAGTTTAGCGCGAAACGGACATCCTGCTAATAAATTCGTATGGGGTAATCTTATTACTCTCAGGGATAATATAACGGAGGATAAGCTGTACGAAGAGTTGCATAAATTTCGCGAACGTCATTATTCTGCTCATCGAATGACGGTAGCGATACAGGTAATTACTGATTTTATTATCCTTTATTCCTTTACATCATAAAACGTTCACAGCTACGGAATGACTAAAAAATTAAATTTCATACTGGTTACTTTCAAGGCGAGATTACCACTGGATACTCTTCAAAAATACGTCATAGAATGTTTTTCCAATGTACCGAGTAATGGCTTGCCGCCCTCTAATTTCGATGAATTCAAAGGCGTGTCTTCATTCGATACACCACGATTTCGTCGAATGTACAAGGTCAAGGCCGTCAAAGACAATTGTCAGGTGAGCTTTCATTTTTTAATATACGTTCTGAAGTTTTTGGTTATGGAGTAAAATTACAATTCTCACTACCCAAAATTTATGCATGAAGTACTTTATTCCTCTGGTCGCTAATTCCATGGTCTCTGAAAAATATGAAGCTGGATTTGACATGGACATTGCCGTCCCTGCTTCATCTGTACAAGAGTAAACCTCATCAATACGTA